>JASEVX010000015.1:2688078-2794364 GCA_031761405.1 Serripes groenlandicus
TAACAAGGTAATCGGTCCTCTTTCGCTGTTTTCGCTGCTCTACATAATTATATGGCAATCTGTTTTACTTTTTGTTCGTTTAAGAGCTTTCTCTTTAATTGTTAAAGATACATATCTCTATATAAGAAAGATATCTCTCTAACATGTTTTTTCTAACTTTGGGAGATATTTCTATAAATTAGAGAGATATCTTTCTAACACGCTTAAATCGATTTCTTCCTAAGAGTGATATCTTAATTTTAAGATATCTGTTTATGTTACAGAGATATCTCTCATATGAAAATTAACATCCACCTTGACACGAACACTTTAATTCATCTAACACATTGTACATTTTATTGTTCCCCCCCAATCTGTAACAATTTTCAATACCTGGTTATCCACTCCCAGTATCAATTACAGCACTTCACCTACGACGCATAGAGATATTAATGAGCAACACTATGCCATGTATATACCATCACATTTCTAAATGCGAATAAACACAATATAAAGTCAACTTATTGTGAATATATGAGTTGTGCACCTCGAAAACAAAGGTAAACTATTATGCATGTGTCGATAAAGATTAACACGTGCTTTTACAGTTAGATCTTGCTGTTCCGAAGTGGCTTTGAATCGCATTTCCATGATATATTTCGAATACTAGAGATTAGTTAATACTTGCAAAAGCCGAGCCCCGGTAGCTCCGTCGGTAGCGGCGCGGGCTGTCAATCAAGGGGGCTGTGAGTTCGAAAATCAGCTCGGCCAACACTTTATTCGACTTTAAACAAAAGTCACTGTGACAAGAGACTTTCGTCGTCTACCAATGGGCTAACAATCTATGTGGAAAAACAGCCAGTTGCTTGGAAAGTATGTTGTATGGAGTTCTGGTGTGTTAGAGAGATATATATATACATTACAGAAATATCTCTTAAATTGAGAGATATGTATGTAAGTTTGAGAAATAACTCTCTAAGTCAGAAATATATTTGCAATAGGATTTTCGTCCAAGAACCACTGTCTAATCTCCGTAAACGACCACGCGTTCGAGTGATAGCCAAGTAGCATATATGTGTAACTCCTTATATCGGAGAAAATTTAATCAAGAGCGTGAAGACAACTGCTATGAGTGGACACTGTAAAAGACACTTATCAATAAAGGACATGTGTTATGATATTAAATATTTGAACAATTTGTTAGAGAACCGACCAAAGTAACATTCCTGTGAAGTTTGGTTGAAATTAAGTTCATACTTTACGCAGAGTCCACACTGTTGGTTTTCTCGTGGAACGGCTCATATTATATATAATTTGTGTTAATAAGCGGATTAAACTAGTGAACACCGGTCGTTTTGCTACACATAAAACCTGTGTCACACTGGCGTTGTGTCTATCTTGTGGTTACAGTATCGATGGTATAGGCTTTACCCCCTTGGCACTCAGGGTTTATGGATTAGCATTACGAATGACACGTTGATGTCTGAAATAATGGACCAGTTGTACTGGTATCATACCCATGAAACGTCTTTATGTAGCTGAAATATTGTTGAAAGTGATGTTAAACAGCATAAAAATAAAACCATTGATACATTTATGAGGGACACGCAGTACATGCAGATACAATACAGGTTTGATAACAATAATGTTCGTTATCCTAGTTATCCCTTCTAACATCAGTATTGCACAAAGTGTGCGAATGAACACTTGCTGAAATAGTGGTCCAAATGCATTTGTATGTCTTTTATGCATGTTTTGTTGGCTCACATTCATCTTTAACGTCATGATAATAGAAATAATTTCGAGATTATAATGTTTTGATAAAGGAGTGCGAAGGGAGCCTTCTCCAGTCATTCATATGTTTCCTTTACAATTTGAATTATATTATGGCTGAGGTGATCAACCTATAAGCGGTTTGCAATGTTCGCTGGTCTTCCGGGTCTCTGACATATTTATAACTTAAAAAATGTTACTTGATTTATACTAGAAAAACTGGTTTAACGACATTATATTTAGATCAACAGCGTCAATTTCGGGTCCATATTAAGTTGCGTACAGTGAAGAAGCCCGAGCGTCCGCCCAGTCTCACTAGATCCTTCACAATCGGTTTACATGTCATTTTGTTCTAGATTTTTTGTTCACAGAAAATCCAAGAAGTGTAGCCCCACTAGTGTTATACACGAATATACCTTTGTACACTAGTGTTATACACGAATATACCTTTGTACACTAGTGTTACACACACGAATATACCTTTGAACACTAGTGTTATACACGAATATACCTTTGTACACTAGAGTTATACACGAATATACCTTTGTACACTAGTGTTATATACGAATATACCTTTGTACACTAGTGTTATACACGAATATACCTTTGTACACTATAGTTATACACGAATATACCTGTGTTCACACTAGTGTTATACACGAATATACTGTGTACACTAGAGTTATACACGAATATACCTGTGTACACTAAAGTTATACACGAATATACCTTTATACACTAGTGTTATACTAGAGTTATACACGAATATACCTTTGTACACTAGTTTTATACACAAATATACCTTTGTACACTAGTGTTATACATAGAGAATAACTAACTGCATGTTTTTGATATAGAATTTATGTCACAAGGGGGAAAAAAGGGGTAATTTGGTTAAAATCACGAAACCGTAGGTTGAGTGATTTTACACCAAATTACCCCTTTGTTCCCGAGTGACATAAATTCGATATCAAAAACATGCAGTTACTATTTATTATATATCTGGAATAAATCTCCCCTTTATTTTAAAGAAACATATAAACAAAAAAATGACTTGGCCTTAGGCGTATGAATGTTACGTAACCAAATACTGCTGCTTCTATTTGGCGCCAAATGACTAGCGTTATGACGTCAAAACCGCTGACGTGACGTCATTTTCGTAAGTATTCGGTCTCAGTTTTTTTTAAATTCCTAGTATTAAACCCACTTTAAATTCCAAAGATGTTCCAAATCTAAAAAAAGTAGTTCCGGCAGAAATGATATCATCACTAGTGCACGTGTGTTATACACGAATATACCTTTGTACACTAAAGTTATACACGAATATACCTTTGTACACTAGTGTTATACACGAATATACCTTTGTACACTAGTGTTATACACGAATATACCTTTGTACACTAGTGTTATACACGAATATACCTCTGTACACTAGAGTTATATACCTTTGTACACTAGAGTTATATACGAACTTAAATACAAATATCGTTAAGTTTTTAAATTAACAACGGACGCCAACTTAACCAAAAACGTAAATACTTAGTTCAAACATAATGGCTGCACGAATGAGACGCCGAAATAGACGAAAAGGGGTGGGTGAGAATCGTTATTCCCCGTCCTGTACCTCACAATTTCAGTATAAATATATACATATTAGTCGTTCCACGAAAACACTATAACTGTTTTAGGGCAGGCTAACCCGGACAGACACTTTTCGCCTCCTGTGGATTTGCTGTTTCATGAATCATTTCTCCATATCTCTTTCACCCTGAGACGGAATGTGTCGGCCCGGATTATATGTTGGTTGTGCTAAAGTTTTCCTCTAGTATACCTTTATTGAGACATAGGCATTTAGTTTCCTTTTAAGTCATGGTCGGAAAAGAAGCAATCGTTTATTTTGAACCATTCCAGTTTTTCCCTCCATATCTATCGTCCTCAGTTCCTTTGTATTTTTAAACATGTTTGCCTTTGCATATTTATGTCTGTTAAAGGGTGCATACTAACATTATCAATATACACTGTACATTAAACGGCATTAATTAGTGAATCCGCCGTGGTCACGACGGTCATGGTGGAGTGCCCTTTTGCAAGGCATATTTTCTAGCCTATTACTGGTTTGTTTACCCAGTAATCATATCAATACGTGAACTGGCGCCGTGATATAACTGAAGTAATGTTGGAAACGCCGTAAAACCCCTTTAAATAAAAAGAACATTGGCAGAATGTGACGACAGTACTGACTAAAACAGACAACTCGTACTGTTTCAAACATTTATATATAGATAGTTACTTCCCTTGTAATATTTATACACTTCCGAGGGATGCATTACACTTTCCATGGACTACCATTTTATCATGATAGAGTAGTGTACTTTCCCAACAAACAAAATACAGTAACCTATATTGAATAAAAAGTTCATTCTTAAAACTATAAAATCCCGAAAACGTGACAGGTACACCTACCATTTTTCGAGCCACGAGGTCAAACATATAGTCTTCATTAACCAGCAGTGATTACAAGCATTTATTTTGTGAAATTTACTCAAGGTTCTGCAAAAGGCGATCATAATGTATTCTCAGTTCTAGATGTCCGTGTATAGAGATACCTGATCACATTGCTTAGAGGTTTCCTACGGCCTTTTTTTGTTAGAATGATTTCATAAAGGGGATGGTGTTTACACGTGAACTGGTTATAATATCGCAGTTAATATTTGCACTTGTTTTACGAGACACGTATTTCTATGGTCGTTATTAATATTTCATATGTTTTTTCAAAATGACAAGTACATGTTTTAATTACATAATAAAGTGTAGAGGAGCGCGTGTTTGTATAGAAACTCTTAGGTTAAAAATATAAACTCGTGTAAGTAGGGCGCTTCGTGAATATTTCAAAATTAATGGGTAGTGACTCTTTTTCCGCTCACGTGATGCGTTTAACTTTCCCCACATATTACACATCTGCAGCAGACGACTTTCAAAACATCTTGCCAAGTTATAACAAAATCTCTAAGAATGAAAGCATAATATCTAAATAAAGTTGAAAACATTGTAACAAAACGACACATTGCACATTATGAACATGTTCTACTTTTTGCCACAATATTTTCAAAAGTCATCTGCTGCAGAGGCGTCATAAAGCGTTAGTATGTGGATAAGGGCTAAGCCAGTCTTTAATTGGCATGGCAAAATTACTTAACAATGTAGGTGCAGATCACCCTGTACACTTTTGAAAATATAGTTGAAAACAGTGTGGCAAAACTGCTCATAATGCGCAATTTCTCCTCTTGCCACAGTGTATTCAAATGTCGTCTGCTACAGATGTGTCTGAATGCGTCTGCAGGTGGGAAAATGTTAATCTACACTGTTCACAATAACTAATGTGTACGTTTTTCCAATGGACGAGCTCTTATAACGAGCAGTCTACAGTGATCGATCTGTGCCGACAGAAATACCCTTCAGTCAACAACACGATGCTATGAAAACTTCTTTGACAAAGGAGAAAAGACTCTGATTTAAATATTGAATTATTTCTTCTTTTCATATAATATAGTACCTGTATACGCATGACTGTGTTGTTGGGTAATTTATTACCCCACATGAACGACCTGCTTCAGCAAACAGAAATAGAGCGCGATAAATAATAATCAACCGACACTAGTTTCTCAGTCGATTTAAAATAAAGAAGTTTAAAGTTAAAGTCGGCTGCCATTTATTGATGCTTCTACTATTCCGATTGGTGTGAACATCGAAAAGCAGGCAGGGTTTAGGAGACAATATCTTAAGTTTACAAGCGTTTATACAAAATAAATCATGTTATATTTTTTTTATATTGACTTCCTAAGAGCATTATTGTACCAGCTCTACAAAATTCACGCCATGATCGACGGGTATATGTGTCTGAATCGTTACAACAAAAGAGTAAAAATAAAATGATTTATTTTTGATTAAAAAAAATGAGTTTGACAATTCAATTTTCCCACGCGAAACATCTTAAATGACAATGTATTGTAGTATTAATGCTTCACTTTTTAAATTGTCTTATGCAACTTTGCATTTGGATGATTCCATAGTCAGTTCTAGGAATATCAAGATAAAGGTGTTGAGTTCAGTAGCTATACTGTTAAAGAGGCTTGTCAGATGGTGTGGATTAACTGGCTGACCTGGCTCTTTTCTGGTGACACAGGTTCCACAAACTTGGTTCCAGTATGTTAAGTTAACCCATACATTTAATCTATAGGAAAAGGAGTTTTAAAGCATCAAGGCTAAACAATGGAAAATGTCTAAAAAAGTAAATATGATAATTGAATAAAGTTCGAAAATATTCTCCTTTTGCACCAATGTGTTCAAAAGTCTTTGGCTACATATAGATGTCCAAACTTGTCTGCATAATAGTAAGGGTAAAACATAGTTGTTTCAATAACAAGAGCAAGACTGCCCGAGGTAAGTTATTGTGAGTACCATATGAGCCGTTTCCGTGAGAAAACCAACATTGTGGACTCTGCGTTAAGCATCGATCCGGATCAGCCTTAGCATGCCCCACAGGTTAACACGGCCCGACACGTTTTGCCTCCTGTGGATTTTCTGCTTCAAGAATCATAACTCTATACCTTAATCCCCCTGAGACGGAATGTGTCGGCCCAGATTAGGCTGATCTGGATCGATACATTATGCAGATTCCATAATGTTGGTTTTCTAGTGGAACGGCTCATATGTCTGTCTTCTTTGTACAAAATTGATGAAACAGTCTTCAGTTTAACTTCATGGCAGATTGTAATCAAACTACAATAAAATGGAATTTGTCTTCTATATCGCCGTTATTACATATTTTACACAGTCAACAGCTTCTTCTTAGATTGAGGGCTCGCCATGTGTTTGAGAATGGGATTTTTTTTTACATTTTTCGTACGTTCAAGGTCCATATAAGGGTATAAAAAAAATAAAAATAAATAAAAAGATGACCTTGATCCCCGCCGCGGTAGAATTTAAATGTTTTACACAATTCCTGTATAACGCTATTTTTCTCCGCCATGGATTTTTTCAGAGATGCTTATTTAGTGTATATGTGTTGGAATAGTTAAAGGAGATGGTTTTGCCAAATGTTGACTTATTGTATTTTTTTCAAAAAATCTACGAGGTGACTATTTTTATTTATTTTTGTTAGAAATCAAGGTAAACGTTTATATTTTCTGAAAGTTAATTAAATTATCTAACGTGTGGACAATATTTAGAATTTTATTTTTCATTTTGAATGAGCAAAAACAACGTCAAAAAAGAGGCTTCTGCTTGGAATTTACTTTTTAAAAGGATTCGCTAATATAAATTGGGGCATCCTAAATATGCTTTATTTCATTTTGTGTTCCTGTATCACTTTGGTGGATTTTGGAGATGCTATCTGAAATATTATTGTGAGTAATACTCATTTTACATCATAAATAACTGGTGTTCGTGCCTATTTCGCAGACCGCATCTTCAATATAATGTTATTTATTTTACTATATATGAGGCTGCTTTTCAATTTAATGTAGATTTTGTTAAAATCCGTTCTTCATTAAATGAGTACTATTCACTTCGTGGTTTCCCTAAACATGGTTTTTGGCCAAAATAGCAGTGGTACTGCATGTTAATCTCAAATTTCTGGCATATAATGACAAGCTATGCAGATTGATTCTATCAGTTATGCCTCTTGTTGTTATTTTGTTGCTAATTTTGTGACATTTACAACATTTTTCGCTGAACAATGTTCACTTCGGTTAAACCCAAACTTAGTTTCAGGCCAAAATAGCAGTGGTACTGCATGCTAATCTCGAGTATCTGGCATTTAATGACAGGCTTTGCATATTAATATGATTGATTCTATTAGGTATGCATCATGTTGTCATTCTGAGGCTAATATCGTGAAATTCGGACGTTTTTTGAATGAGCAATGTTCACTTGGGAATACCCATACTGAGTTTCTGGTCAAATTAGCATTGGGACTGCATGTTAATTTCGATTTTCTGGCATTAGATGAAAGGCTATGCACATCAAAAAAAAAAATTTAGGTATGCAACTTGTTGTAATTTTTAGGCTAATTTCGTGAAATTAGCACTGGAAGTGCCTAATAATTTCAATTTTCTGGCATTAAATATAAATGTTATTGACTATATTATATATTCATCTTGTTGTCATTTTTAGGCTAATTTTGTGAAATCCAGCCTATATTTGAATGAACAATATTCATTTTGGAATGCCCTACACTGGGTTATTGGCCAAATTAGCATTGGAAGTGCCTTATACTTTCAATGTTCTGGTATTAAACGACAGGCTATGCATATAAATGTTATTGACTATACTAGATATGCATCTTTTGTCATTTTTAGGCTAATTTCGTGAAATTCGGCCGATATTTGAATGAACATTATTCACTTTGGTGAGCCCTACACCGGGTTATTGGCAAAATTAGCATTGGAAGTGCCTAATAATATCAATTTTCTTTCATTAAACGACAAGCTATGCATATGAATATAATTGACTATATTATATATGCATGCATCTTGTTGTCATTTTTAGGCTAATTTCGTGAAACTCGGCAGATATTTGAATGAACAATATTCACTTTTGGGTGCCCTACACTGCACTTTTCACACAGGACTGTGGCCTCTGTATGGCCTGAAAACCCATTAGAAAAACAGATTTTGGGGGAAAGAAGTCCAAATATCTTGGCAGAGATTATGAAATTCGTTTTTAACCACCCCCATGACGATAGAAGAGAGTTTTTCTCTCGTCGAGAAACACAACAATCATTCACAAATGAGACAATTTATTTGATGTGCTTTCGATCGCGTCCGCGCTCTTAAAGGAAAAAAATTAAAAAATGCGTTGGGTGGAGCAGGAATTACGTTTACATATCTTGATGTTCTGTTGCCATCCAAGGCTAATCCAAAATCAGTGTTCCCCGCACTAGCAAATTATTTGCTGGACTGCGAGGTCACTGAAAAAATATAAAAGTAAACAATTACCTGTATCTTTAATAAGGCGGTGCAGTAGGATGTCTATTTTCTTTCATGTTGTTTAAAGTAATACTCAAATGGGAAAATAAACAGAGGAGACTTATTCTTTACAGTCATCAACCCCATCGAGCATACTGAATCAAAAGTCGTCATCTCCGAATTAGGTTGTTGGTCAGAAACCCATGTTTTCGAGGCTGCTCCTTTTCCCAAGATATTCAAGGTTTTTGTCCTTCCAGCTAAGATCACTACGATTCTATTTTTTTTACAAATAGCGGATTAAATAACATCGGACGCACTTGCTCTGCTGACTGTATGTGTTTCTTTATATTTTTAAATAAAAATATGCAGTCGTAATTTAATTGTGTCTCATTAATCCGAAAAGATAAATTAAATTTGACTTTAAAAAAGCTGGAAATGTATTACAGACCAAGATCATTATTTCCCAGGTCATTCATTGTCCAATCAGTGAGGGGTATATTCTTAGCGAGGGGGAAAAACCAGACTTGTCTATTTCTGACAACCAATGGAAAATACACACACATCACGTTATTTTTGTTTGGGGGGGGGGGGGGGGGGGGGGGTTTCCTAAATATCAAAAACAAAGGCTTCATTACAGCCGTGTTCCACTCCATTGTCAAAATTCCTGCCTGAATTACAGGCAGCACTTGCGTAGAGACCCGACTTACGGCCTTGAAATAAAAATCACATTTTTTTCAATTTCCACCTTTCTTTTCAAAAGTCAAGCCAATAAAAAGTTTATTTTATCTCGTTATTAAAAGGTAGTATAGCAAACATTTTTCACATTAATAAGTCGAATGAAATCAGTTTAAACACTTTACTCAAATTGATCTGATCAAGGCAAAGGGGGTGACATTTCCGTTAATCCTTATGTTTGACAGATAATCACATGTGTTAGTTAATCCACCTTAATTGAATTTCCTGAGTAACTTAAGGTTAATCGGCAACTACCTTCCAGGTATGAAACGAGTGTTTCTATTAGTCAATTGCTATAATTTTGTAGGTGTATACATTTATTATTTCTAGGAATAAATACCTGTGTTTATCATTCATAATCCAAAACATTAAGTGTTATTTTTAGTTCAAATTGTTTTATTACAAAGTGATCTTGGATATCTAAGTTGTGTTTCTTTCCAAACGGCACTTTTCAGAGCCATTTTCTTTCACCAATTGATTTTCAATTCGTGTATATTTACCCAAAGGCCCTTTTGCAAATTGTGTTTTAATTCGTGTATATTTACCAAACGGCACTTGTAAGGAGCCATATTGTTCAAAGTGTGTTTTAATTTGTGTGTGAAATAGTTAAAGTGTGTATATATATATATATATATATATATATATATATATATATACATCAGTGTTTTAATCAGTTTCTTTATGTATCGTGTTTGTCTGTGAAATAGAGAAATTGTATATTCAGTGTTTCTATTAGTATGTATCGTGTTTGTGTGTGATAGTTTAGTGATCGTGCGGAAACAGAAGAAGATATGAAGGACAAGAAGTAAGTAAAGAACTTTTTTTCAAATACCTCTGAAAACCCTATCTATGTACCATTTTTGAATCTGTATATCATTAGGGTTTCATAATTTCGTCTGACTGTTTGGGGCAAACCCGGTAAAATGTTGGTCAAACTATTACACGACTTTATTGATTGTGTAAACATCAATACAGTGGTTTAATGTCTTGTCAAACAACTTACGGCCTTAATTAATGAGATTGATTGGCAATTGCAGTTTAAATCTTCGTCAACAATTAAATGATTTAATTGATCATGCAAACATCAATACAGTGATCAAATGTTTTTCAAACAACTTAATTAACAAATGCATCTTAAATCTGCCTAGATGTTTTAAAAGTGGTCTATCATCTCAAACGTCCCCCTTGGCAAACTTGCTGCAAGGCACGTCCCGATGCTAAGACCCGCGTGCCTAATAATTTCAATTTTCCGGCATTACACGACAGACTTTACACACGAATGTTATTGGATATATTATATATGCATCTTGTTGTCATTTGTAGGCTAATTTAGTGATTCGGCAGATGTTTGAATGAACAAAGTTCACTTCTGTGAACCCCGAACTTAGTTTCAGGCCCAAATAGCAGTAGTACTGCATGTTAATCTCAATGTTTGGCATTATATGACAAGCTATGCACCTAAATTTGATTGATTATATTAGGTATGCATCGTGTTGTTATTTTATTGCTTATTTAGTGACATTTAAAACCTTTTTCGCTGAACAATGTTCACTTCGGTGAACCCCGAACTTAGTTTCAGGCCAACATAGAAGTGGTACTGCATGTTAATCTCAATTTGTTGGCATTTAATGACAGGCTACTCATATCAATGAGATTGATTATCCTTGGTATGTATTATGTTGTCATTCTAAAGCTAATTTCGTGAAATTCGGACGATATTGGGATGAGCAATGTTCACTTAGCGATATCCATACTGAGTTTCTGGAAATTAGCCCTGGGGCCGAATTTGGGATAAGGCAATGTAACACAATATTATTATTTTATTGTTTTAAGTCTATTGAAAAGTTGCCCCATATGCCGCAAGCGGTATGTCCGTATGGGCCAGCATATGAAGACTGCTCACATCGACCTGCCTGCTAGTGAAATAGTTCGGCATCAGCTACGAGAGAAAAGTCGACTGCAGCGGGTGGTCCGAGATAGTGCTGCCAAATCGACGGAAGAGATACGAGAAGCCTTCCCAACCCACTGGATCGATGTGGCGAAGTACCTACTTACGTTGCATTTTATAGTCTATGAAACAATCAACTCGAAATCCTCGAAATGTCTCAACGCCGCCGATTTAGATGCGCTGCAGATGCATGCGTTCCATCCCTGCTCCACTACCGACGACGATCCCGTTAGCGAACATGCCGAAGATCCACGACGACCCGTTCCTTTTTCACCGTTAAGGAGTCCGCCGCGTAAGCCATCATCGACCGTAACAAGCCCCAACAAACCAACATCGCCCATGTCGACGTCCAGCGAAGATTTCGTTCGTCCTTCCAAAAAACGGAAACTAGTCCAACTGGAGAGTGACAACAGCGACTCTGATTACACCCCCGTTCTAGACCCAGATAGTGCCTCTTCCGATCCCAGTGATGACGAGTCCCTATCACCGAAGAAACGTACTCAAAGTAAACGAAACTTCATATCAGACCAGTACGCTAAATTCCATATGAGCGTGCCATTTCACATCCGAGACACAGCCATAAAGACCCATTCAGTATTACAAAGTCTCAAGCAACACTACGATGCAATGACGAATAACCCCACCAGTAGAGGCAATGTTAAAACAGTATCAAACAACCTAGCGATTGCCTGTAGAATCATGCAGTTCTGCTCCCCTGACCACACACTAAACCGCTTCAACTGGCAACACCTGACCGCAACCAAAGTCAACGAACTGACCACTGTTTTAAGACGGGAAATAAAACTTTCAGCAAACACCATCGCCAACTATTTTAAAGTAATTAAACATTTCTGCGGCGCATTAGATCCCGACTACACTTTAAACTTCAAGAATTCCACATCAATTACACAAACGCTGCTGAGAAGAGTCAATGAACTTTGCCACTTTAACGCGAAGCAAATAGAAATCCTGAGAACAACGAATGTAGCAACAGGCATGTACACCGATGTCTCGAAGTACGAGGATTTATTTGCTCGTACATTCGAGGTATACGAGGAAATCAAGCTAGACGTGCACAAAATAATATCGAAGGCCACCCACGCGACGCTCGACGCCCACGACGTTTTCAAGATCAACGGATTCTTCAACCTCCACAGCCTCTTATCTGGTAATCGACCCATGGTTTACCAGTACATGACGACCGCAATCTACAAACTGGCCAAGAAAAGCCCAAAGTTCGACTCCAGTGGTAACAAAGTCTTCTATCTAGGCACTACAACCCACAAAACAGGAGCGAAATATGTGGCCTTCATTTACTACACTGAAGAAGTGATGGAAATGTTGGTCACATATTACAAGCATGTACGATCGCCAATACCACAGTTTAAGACGTTTCTGTTCGTAAACAGCAAGGGCAGGACTATCTATAATGCCTCCAACGATCTGACGAAATTGCTTCTGAAGTACGACTCCGACGTAGCCCGCGAACTAACCCACACATTATTCCGAAAGATCGTTACAACCCTGGGCAACACCATGTTGAACGGTGAGCAACAGAAACTTTTACACGGTATGCTGACCCATTCAGAGGCTACAGCCAACAAACACTATCTGCTTGGCAACGATGCAGGTGTGCCTCACAAGTTAGGCATTCCTCTCCTCGGCGAACTGCTGGCAAAGTGCTGCGAGCGTACTGGGCGAACCGTGACCTCCTTTGTGTCGAACTCGGCGCACTTAGCAGCAGACGTCAGCCAGGAATCGCGCGCAGCACTATTGAGAATCTTTGAAACACTAGACCGCGACCTAAAACAAGAAACAGCAACAACTGAACCTTCAATCTGCCCAGAACCAATTCCATCAACTTCAACCTGCCCAAAACCAATTCCATCAACTTCTACCTGCCCAGAACCAATTCCATCAACTTCAACCTGCCCAGAACCAATTCCATCAACTTCAACCTGCAAAGAACCAATTCCATCCACCTCCTCTCGAGTAAGTCCGGTACCATCGTCATCGTCATCAGATTCCTCGGCTAACATTCGCGGCAAGGCTCTTACCAACATCGACCAGCTGAAGCAAAGATTTGGCATCATCGACACAGAAACGAAACTGCCTTCATCAAACGCCTGTTACAATTTCATAAAAGAATTAGACCTCGTTGTTGCTGATAGGAAAAAAACTTTCACAGCACTACAGTCCTACGTCAACCACACTAGAAACAATCGTAGGGCCGACGAAATTTCAGAGGCGCTAAAACGTAATCTGCTAGCCGCAACAAATCCTGAACCGATCCGCGCGTACATGGCGAAGAAAAGCTGGAAGACCAACGTTAAAATTGAGAAGCTGGTCTTAAACACCCTTTCCAAATATCAGGAACGCAAATCGCTCACCAGGAAAACGAGTGTCCCTGCCAAACGAGTGGGATCCTCCGGCCAAAGGAGTGTCCCGGCCAAACTCGTGTCCTAAATAAAGACACAGACATGGCCGCTCATAAAGATATCGCATACTAGGAACAAGGGGAACGGTGCCTATGCCGCAAGAAACATAACAGCTGGTACCGTCATCTGCGATTACCACAGGGACATGATCAGCGAAACTTATGGGGACTATCGCTACCACTACTAAGTTCAAGTACGATGATGTCAATTACTATTGTGATGCAGTCAAGGATTGTGACTGCCATCCACGCCAACAGATCAACAGTACTTGAACCACAGCCAAAAACAATTCAACGTCAAATTAAAGGCCAGAAGAACAGAAGATGATAACATCGTGCTACTGATGGAGACCACCAAAGACGTTACCTTCGGTGACGAATTAACATTCTATTACGGCTGTTACTCTGACGGGCAATCACACAAACAGCCATGGATATAATTCCCGTGAAATAGTGTTTATATTAGTGCAACTTTGGTCGGGAAGGGATATCCTCAAGGTCTCACCAGCATAGTTTCCTCAAGGAGCCACCTGGTATGTACGGTGATGATTATTCAGTGCTTTTATTATTGTGTTTGTGTGTGTTATATTCCGTGGATTAATCAGTGCTTTTATTTTTGGTGTTTGTGTGTGTTATATTCCGTGGATTAATCAGTGCTTTTCTTATTGTGTTTGTAAGGCAACTTTGGTCGAGAAGGGAGATCCTCAAGGTCTCACCGGGTGTACTACACACCGGCTATTGTTCGCTGATCGAGTTTATATTATATTTATTATTGTGTTTGTGTGTTCTACCCTTATATGTACTGTGTAGCCAGCAAGACTTCCTCAAGGAGCCACCTGGTATGTACGGTGATGATTATTCAGTGCTGTTATTATTGTGTTTGTGTGTGTTACATTCCGTGGATTAATCAGTGCTTTTATTTTTGGTGTTTGTGTGTGTTCTATTCCGTGGATTAATCAGTGCTTTTATTAGTGTGCTTGTGAGGCAACTTTGGTCGGGAAGGGAGATCCTCAAGGTCTCACCACCGGGTGTGCTACACACCGGCTATTGTTCGCTGATCGAGTTTATATTATATTTATTATTGTGTTTGTGTGTTCTACCCTGATATGTACTGTGTAGCCAGCAAGGCTTCCTCAAGAAGCAACCCTGGTCTACCAGCATAGCTTCCTCAAGGAGCCACCTGGTATGTACGGTGATATTCGCCAGCAAGGCTTCCCGAAGGAGCAACCTGGTCTACCAGCATAGCTTCCTCTAGAAGCAACCCTGGTAGGTGGGCCATGATTTAGAGCGCCTCCTCGTGGTGTGGCCTGGATATATCATTGCATTTGCAATGTGAACCAAACGCTCTAGTCGCGAATTAGATAATCCTTTTAGGTCTTTCCGTCTTTAAGACCCGCGAGCACGGCTAATTCAAAACATATATTATTGTAGGTAATGGAAATGTGGGGATACAGTTTGATCCACGTTACGTAGCAGCAGTGATGTGATGTTCCAGTCATGTTTTTCACATCGGAGGGTTTTCTTCCATTTGAGATGTGTTACATTGACGTTATAAAACATTCAATTCAGTTGGTACACGCACTAAAGGGTTGAAAATTGTGGACGTCACTTAGTGAATTCTGCCCGAAAATGCAACGGATGAAAGAGGACATCTGATTGGTTAAATTTCAATCCGTTTTAAGGCTCAAGCTCGGGCATTTTATCGACAGCCAATCGCGTGCTGGTCCGCGTTTCAACCCGATAAAAGCAAACGACATTGCTAGTTCGCACACATTCTCTATCTATCAAGATGGCCAGAACAAAGCAGACAGCTCGAAAATCCACCGGAGGAAAGGCTCCAAGAAAGCAGTTGGCTACTAAAGCCGCCCGAAAGAGCGCGCCAGCCACTGGAGGAGTTAAGAAGCCCCACAGATACAGGCCCGGAACCGTCGCTCTTCGTGAAATCAGACGTTACCAGAAGAGCACAGAGCTTCTGATCCGAAAACTTCCATTCCAGCGTCTGGTCCGTGAAATCGCCCAGGACTTCAAGACTGATCTCCGATTCCAGAGCTCAGCTGTTATGGCTCTACAGGAAGCTAGCGAGGCTTACTTGGTTGGTTTGTTTGAAGATACTAACCTGTGTGCCATCCACGCTAAACGTGTCACCATTATGCCAAAGGACATCCAGCTTGCCCGAAGAATCCGAGGTGAACGTGCTTAAACGATTTCTAATTGAAACAAAGCAGCAAAAACGGCCCTTTTTAGGGCCACAAAAAAACCCTAGAGAGAATAACTTCTACCTAATTGTCCTTTTAACCCCATAAGTTCAGGCATTCAGTGGGTAAACACTGAAAGCGAAAATCTGTCATCTACTGACTACTACACCTAGGCATACACATATGTTAAAGGACTTATTTCACATGGTCACAGACTTGTATATATCCACCATAAACATGTATATGTAAAAGGACTCATTTCACATGGTCACAGACTTGTATTCTACCTCGATCAAATGAAATCAAAATAATTCACATGCATGCTATACATATTTACACAAGCTGCTTAAACACAATGTCATACAGTCAACGCATTCGATTCGGGTGAAGACTTGCAGACTATACCCTTAGGCATGGACATATGTAGGAGGACTTATTTCACATTGTCACGGACTTGTTTCCAGCAAATCAAGTAATCCAGTCAGCTCGTTTTCTCTTCCTTTTCCACGATATTTCCAAAGTGGATGTCGAAACGGCATAGGATATGATTTAACACTACCGTACTCTGATTGGCTCCGATTTATCGCATTGTGCTTAATTCTTAAATCAATGACCTGACCTACTGACCTACTGACCTCCCAACAAAATGAAACAAGCCCGAGAAACCTAGTGGGGCTAGGTCAGTAGGTCAGGTCATTGAATTAAGCTCGAGTTGATTATATATATGAGCGAAAAACAAAATCCGGCATCAGTTTCATTCTAACTAGAAAAAGAATAATGTCTGGACGTGGTAAAGGAGGAAAAGGTCTAGGAAAGGGGGGCGCTAAGCGTCACAGGAAAGTTCTTCGTGATAACATCCAGGGAATCACCAAGCCAGCAATCCGTCGTCTCGCCCGCAGAGGTGGTGTGAAGAGAATTTCTGGACTCATCTACGAGGAAACCCGAGGAGTCCTGAAGGTTTTCTTGGAGAACGTCATCCGAGATGCCGTCACCTACACCGAGCATGCCAAGAGGAAGACCGTCACAGCCATGGACGTCGTCTATGCTCTGAAGAGACAAGGCAGAACCCTCTACGGATTCGGAGGTTAAACGTTTTTCACGGATAACGAACAACAAACGGCCCTTTTTAGGGCCACAACATCTCTAGAATTTCACTTTCTTCAAGTTGTCATATAAACTATCCCTGCCTTCCTTCCTTCATTCATTCCTTCCTTCCTTCATTCATTCATTCATTCACACAAGTGCAGTGTATACATTACATACATACATACATACATACATACATACATACATACATACATACATACATACATACATACATACATACATACATACATACATACACATTAACCTGGCTGGAAATTAAAACGCCATACACATCGATACTTGCCTATGGGGGAGCAGTGAAGATCATGATCAGCTTCACTCTTGTAATATAACACCATTCACACTCCTGTGCATAAATAGTAACAACATTAAAACGTGTAAACACACATGACAACACCGATGTAAGCAATGACTCTGATTGGTCCGTTTATCTCGGGTAACACGTTATGACATTAATATCATGAGAATTGAAGGAATACACGTCATTACTGGGGAAAAAACCCATCACTAAATCAAAACATCTATTATTGTAGGTAATGGAAATGTGGGGATGGGATACAGTTTGATCCACGTTACGTAGCAGTGTTGTTCCAGTCATGTTTTTCTTCCATTTGAGATGTGCTACGTTGCCGTTGAGTTGATAACGTGAGTAGAACACTGAAATTCTATATATCTAATCATGGTGAAACGGCTTAAGAGTGTCGTAAGCTAGCAATTTGTCATGATCACCAAAAAAACACTACCGAACATGCTTCCAGGACGAGATAGCTGATTCGTCGAATAATTAATTTCAGTTTCGTAAGCTGCGTTTTCATTGGCCGAGCTTAATTCTGACCAAAAGTAGGTCAATCCCCCTCTCCTCATATAAATAGCAAACGAAACGCGTTTCCGCACATTATCATTTTGATACTGAATCATGCCTGCTCAAGCAAAAGGAGGAGTTGCAAGCAAAGGGTCTAAGAAGGCCGCCACCAAGGCTAAGGCCGCTCGTGGCACCGACAAGAAACGAAGGAGGAAGAGGAGGGAATCGTACGCCATCTACATCTACAAAGTATTGAAGCAGGTTCACCCCGACACCGGTATCTCCAGTAAGGCTATGTCCATCATGAACAGCTTTGTCAACGACATCTTTGAGAGAATCGCTGCCGAGGCATCCAGACTTGCTCACTACAACAAGAGATCAACAATCACCAGCCGAGAGGTGCAGACAGCCGTTAGGCTTTTGTTGCCCGGTGAATTGGCCAAGCACGCCGTCAGTGAAGGCACCAAGGCCGTCACAAAGTACACCAGCAGCAAGTAAACACACATCTGCTTACTGGCAAAACAAAAACGGCCCTTATCAGGGCCACCAAATTTCTAGATAGCCACTTTTCACATTGTCTAAACATCCTACAATACAATACAATACAATATAATATAATATAATATAACAGAACAATGAGCAAAAATGTAATCACTCAGTCAACAGAATCGTCCCAAATTAAATGCATTCACAGGCTCGCCAACCCTAATTGTGGAGTCATTTATTTGTTTTAAAATGCATACAGTTCGGAAGCCTATTATTGGAAAGGATAAGATAATGTTAAAAGGTTCTCGCACACACCGCAAATTCAAATAATCCTTCTCCGTTGAACTACGGTCGTGAAAAGTTGCATATACCGGCGATTGCCACTGGACTAACAAAAAAGCACTGCCGAACAGGCTTCCAAAACGAGCTCGCTGATTCGTTTAATAATTAATCAGCTGCTCTATAACCTGCAATTTGATTGGCCGAGCTTAAATCAGACCAAAAGTAGGTCAATCCCCCTGACTGGGGTATATATAGCAAGGTCGAAATATTTTAGAGTATTCAGATTTCTCTGATCACTACTACAAAGCTTATCCTAAATCATGTCTGGACGAGGAAAAGGAGGAAAGACGAAGGGAAAGGCAAAGAGCCGATCCAGCAGGGCCGGATTACAGTTCCCCGTAGGAAGAATTCACCGTCTTCTCCGAAAGGGAAACTATGCTGAGCGAGTGGGAGCTGGAGCCCCAGTTTACCTGGCTGCCGTTCTTGAATACTTAGCAGCTGAAGTTTTGGAATTGGCAGGAAACGCTGCTCGTGATAACAAGAAGAGCAGAATCATCCCACGTCACTTGCAATTGGCCATCCGAAATGACGAAGAATTGAACAAACTTTTGTCAGGAGTCACCATTGCCCAGGGTGGTGTACTTCCCAACATCCAAGCCGTTCTTCTGCCAAAGAAGACCAGCAAGGCTAGCAAGTAGATTGTCGAACAACAACCGACTTCACAACAACGGCCCTTTTAAGGGCCATCATTTTCCTAGAAAGTTACTCTCTTCCTATTGTCTTAACACACACACCAGCTGCATAACACCTCTTACTCAACCCCCCAACATTACCAAATCAAATTACACCTACGTTTTCAATGAAAATTTACTTCCAATACAATACACCACCACGGTAATACGTGTTCCATGTTACATGTGGAAGGGAACCGTTTGCTCATGATTGAGATCGTGTTTTTTGGACATGCAAAGGCGCCCGCATCTCCTTACACGGTCTGTCTGGCCTAATGAATGAGCTTTAAGCAACACTATCTGTATAGGGATCGTGCCCTGGACCCGTTTGTTACCTGTCTAAGATAAACGTGTTCACGTAAAGTACTCCAACAGAGCCCCGGTCTTGAAAATTCCGAGTGTTTTGGTTCAACCTCGCACTTTTCACACAGGACTGTGGCCTCTGTATGGCCTGAAAACACATTAGAAAAACAGATTTAGGGGGAAAGAAGTCCAAATATCTGGGCAGAGATTATGAAATTCGTTTTTAACCACCCCCATGACGATAGAAGAGAGTTTTTCTCTCGTCGAGAAACACAACAATCATTCACAAATGAGACAATTTCTTCGAGGTGCTTTCGATCGCGTCCGCGCTCTTAATTCTCTATCCCTCTAACTAGATATATAGTAGCATATTCCAAGTTGGGTTCATTCTTCATTTACGACGAAGAGTTTAAGCACGATGACTGACGCCGCACCAACAACACCCAAAGCTAAGAAGGCTAGCAAGCCTAAAGTGCCTGCAGCGCACCCAAAATACAGTGAGATGGTCAGCCAGGCAATCTCCAGTCTTAAGGAGAGGGGAGGCTCATCCAGACAGGCTATTCTGAAGTACATCTGCGCCAACTTCAAGGTCGGAACCAACGCAACTTCAGTGAACAGCCATCTGAAGCTGGCTCTCAAGTCCGGAGTTACAAAGGGAGCACTGAAGCAGGCAAAGGGAACTGGAGCAGCTGGTTCTTTCCGACTGGGAGAGGTAAAGAAAGTTGCCAAGAAAGCAACCAAACCCAAGAAGGCCACACCAGCAAAGAAGAAGTCAGCAGTTAAGAAACCAGCAAAGAAAGCCGGGGAGAAGAAGGTTAAGGCAGCAAAGAAAGCTACACCAAAAAAGAAGGCAGCCGCCAAAAAACCAGCAGTCAAGAAGGCCGGTGAAAAGAAATCGGTTAAGAAGGCTACACCCAAAAAGAAGGTAGCTGCCAAAAAACCTGCCGCAAAGAAGCCTGCTGCTAAGAAAGCCGCCGCCAAGAAGTAGATGTCTTACCAGTAGTTTCTGGAAAACATCTCCTACAAAAAAAAAGGTCCTTTTCAGGACCATCAAAACCCTAGAAAGAACTTTCCTTCATTGTCAAAACCCTTATCGATTCCTTTCCGGCTCCTTTTCCAATGAATGCACCCACCCAACCCTGCCCCCGAACACGTCAACATTCTGTTCTAACAAGGACTCTCCTAGGGTAGCCAAAATGGGATTACGTGATTCCCACTCTCCCTATATTAGTATCATACCCAACTTTCAGTTTCAGCCACTCTAGAAAAGCCGATATATGTTTTATATAGAACAAAGAAGGGCCAATTCACTTTATAATTAATATCTCAAAAAGTAATGGCAACATCCTTTATTAACAAACAAAGTATTGAAGCTTAAACCCTCCCCGATTTTATGATGTATTTTTCATAATTTACAAATAAAAACATTTTAGTCCTTTTTGCAGTTAAAGTAAGTCACCTGTATTCCTTATATGTTCTATATAAAAAAGGTAAAAAATCAATGAAATATTTTTTTAATTACCTAAATAAACACATTTCTAAACAAAATTTGCTTTCTTAACAAGTGGATTAAAACAGTAAATTGTCTCATCTTTCTAAATACATATTCTTTTATGAAATATATTTAACATATTTTGGTCCTTTTTAACTTTATTTAACAGTACCATAACATTTTTAAAGCATTTTTTTGCGTGAAAATTGATATGTATTGATGTTATAAGAACTTATCGATTCCTACGGTTTAGTTTATTGGGGTCATAACACTCTAGCGTCATAACCCAACAGGCTTATAAAAATAGGTTGTGTTTTATAGTTTTGATGGTTTTAATTTTAAAAGTTTGATTTTTTCACTATAATTTTAATTTTAAATTTACATAAATATATGGCAAACATCTAAAAAAATAAAAGAATTAATTAGATCATAGTATGAAACTATTTTTTATTACTCGATAAATTAAAACATAAAAAGTATTTATTTATTGTAACAGTTTTTATTAATTTGGTTTACAAACAAATAAACGTGTTTGTGTTGTTAACTGTTAGGTATTTATTAAAGCGAAGTAATTGTTTTGTTATGGTTATTGAAAACAAAATAACCTGTTTTTGACACTTAGCACTTGTTTTTTACACTGTGTTTAATTACCACCTAGTGACTATGTCTAGTGTCTTATTTTTACTTTGCTGTCCCTTTTATTCTTCTCTACTATTAATATGATTCTTGTCATCGGCTTACTTTGGTCATCATCGGACCACATTTAAACTGGTTTATGGCTGCCGTTTTTAAATTAGTTTTTCCTATTATTCAGTCAGACTGATGGACACATATCGAGTTAAATGGATATATTATTGAATAAGTTATCGATTTGTATGTTTGCTATGTCAAACGGTTGTAAAATAAGGTAGAAATCGGCCGTTAAAAGTGGGCACGAAATCAATGCGAAAATATCTCAAATATTTGTTTTTGTAAAGAACTGCGTGAAACCAACCCAGACTAATTATAATTATTAAAGGCATTCCACCTTGCTACAATCAACTCGCGATTAAATAACTAAAGAGAAATTTCATTAATCTTGCCTCTGAATACATATCTTTAACCAGGGTCTTTCAAATAGTATAGTGCTATTTGAAAGACCCTGCTTTAACTGATTGCGCAATATCTCCTCAGGCTTTAATTTACGCACGACAAACAGTTTAAGGGCTTAGTGAAAGACAGTTGTAACTACAAATCGTTCAAGTTGTAGTTACAACCGTTTGCATACAACCATCTAGTTGACGGTACCCATCTGTACATCGTGAACACACACACATGGCCACTATTTACTTTTTAAACCGACACGCTGTGAATGTAGGATTTGTGGTTATCGATCGGGGAAAAGTGCAAAAATGGGCCTTTTCTTCTGAGCTACTTTGAGCCATTGTCTGCGTTTTTTCTAATCGAGATGAAAATATATAATTGACGGTTCGGATTTTTTTCTAAAGACTATGTTTTGTTTGTAAAATTCCAATTAGATACAGATTACTTTAATTAATAAATAGTCAATTGTTTCCTATATTAGGATTCATTTAACATGTTGTACATATTATGTGGGCAATATTTTAAATATATAAATCCCAGATCCATTTATTATATTAATAATACTATATAGTATCAATCTAATATCATGCATATAGAATCTGTGATATTAATTCTTGCTTTTTTCTATTAAAGTAGCAAAAACGTTACTATATTGTCAGTATTTTAATAATTCTATATTTAACTGATACCCTATTGGTTACAATGAAATATGTATAAAATAAATCCATCGCATCTTTGTTTCTACCAAAGTAATGTAGATAATGCAATTAACACTAATTAACAAAGCCGAGTTATTGAAAAACACCAAATGCTATTAATCAAATGTACAACATTTACCGCTTCTGCATTCTATAAAACATAGCATCATAGTCGACGTCAAAATTAAATGTATATGTTTCTAAATGTAAATGTAAATAAAGAAATACTAAACTAATGTTGTGTTTTTGTTTTTAATATCGTCTAACTCTTAAACTTACAAGAAAAGTACCTTATTATCATTTTTATATTGCAAAAATAAAAAAGTCATTAAACCGCAAATTGTTTACACATGAAATTATATGCCGATCGAGTATCATGTTTAATTTTACTTATTTTACTTAATTCAATTTATATAACAATATTTACAATTTAACAGTGTCTCAATTAGCAAGCATCTCACTTTTAAATAGTTATGTTATTAGTTCAGGCAGCAATACTTAAACTAGAGTAATTCCTCTAATTTAAAATACCCCCGAGGCAGGGCAATAAAACTCGATCAATATCGATTTAACTGGCAATATACATGTCACGCATCGCTGCGTTTTATAGACCGGTACTTAAAGATTATGAACACAGGATTACAAATAAGGAGCGTAACTTTAACGATACAAACATTTGCCCTTAATTGAATTATGTCCCTTGATTTTTGATTAGGTACCGAAAGTTGGACATGCTAGCGAAACCTGTACACAGGCAAAAGAAACGTCATCAGAGCCGGAACGGAGAGAAGCTGTACTGGCTCCTCCTTTACCGAAAAAGTGCTGTTAAAGTGCTCTTTAAAAGACAGTCGGACTGACCAGCTTCTGTAATACAGACAGCGAAGTCCTTCCGAAAACGACTTCAAAACTTCGTCGAATATACAGAGTCAGAAAAGACGCAGCCGAACAACCCGCTAAAACGCGGCCTCTGATTGGTCGAGCATAAAAAGAGAGCAAATCTCATTGGCCGGATTTCAATCCGATTTCGACGTTTAAGCTCAACGTGCTTTGGACCGTAATAACTTTTTACCCCAGTAACGAAATCAATTCGTTTCTCTTGTGAATTATTGCATTTCATATGGCCTTCTAGACGGTACTAAATTATAAAACATTCAATTCAGTTGGTACACGCACTAAAGGGTTGAAAATTGTGGACGTCACTTAGTGAATTCTGCCCGAAAATGCAACGGATGAAAGAGGACATCTGATTGGTTAAATTTCAATCCGTTTTAAGGCTCAAGCTCGGGCATTTTATCGACAGCCAATCGCGTGCTGGTCCGCGTTTCAACCCGATAAAAGCAAACGACATTGCTAGTTCGCACACACATGGTCCCACAGACTTGGCTGTCTGGGGGAGGTTGTCAGTGAAGGCTTGCGGCATGCGAGTCCCCGTCTGCGCGGGTGCGGCGCCCTTCATTGCGTGACGGGGGGATGGCGATATCTGGGTCATATACGAAAGATGTCCTCCCCGTCAGCTTGTGTTGGGGGTGTGGACGGGGCCTCGCGTGTGCAAGCGTGCAGGGGGGCATAGCTGCAAAATCTCTCAGGTGGTTGGCTTGTGGGACTTATTATGATAAGGGAGCCCATATATCAATATACTCCAGTGTTGCAACTACGCCACAAAATTTTGTACAATGTAAATATTTTATCCTGCAGGGCTGGCACAGTGTTGTATATATGTATATATCGCTAGTTTTTATGGTCTCTATAGGGCCGTTTTTGCTGGATGGCGTGCATAGTATTGAATGTATTTTTTAAACATCAATGTTTTAACCACACTGTGCCAACACACTGTAGAAGTTGTTTTATATTATTCCTATAGGTTATTTGTCTTTTATAAGTCAAATTGCTATTCTTTCATTTTTAAGTCAGT
This sequence comes from Serripes groenlandicus, assembly GCA_031761405.1. Lineage (NCBI taxonomy): Eukaryota > Metazoa > Mollusca > Bivalvia > Cardiida > Cardiidae > Serripes > Serripes groenlandicus. The sequence continues at coordinate 2,713,010 of JASEVX010000015.1, forward strand.
GACTATTTACACAACCAGTTCGCCCTTAACCCGTTTACATGGGGTTAAGGGTAATCCAAATACCTTCACAACGGGGCCTGTGATTGGCTGGACGCTGGATCTGGTCGACTCGTCTTTTAACATAGAATTAAGAGTGAAAGACGAGCTTGACCAGAAAAGCGGATTGAAATTCGGCCAATCGGGGGCGCCGTTGTGGAGGAGGGTTCGGGAGTGCCTTTTTGGCACATATTTTTGTTTTTCTACATATTTTTTGTTTTATATTTTTCATTAAAAAACTCTAGTTCTAAATAATAGTAACAAAATTATTTTTTCCTTTAAATTTTTTTGTTATCCTTTTGTGTAACTTTAAAAAAAATATATATATATTCGCCCTTTGCCCATCTACATCGGCTAAAGGGTAAAACAGTTACCTGGACTTCAAAACTTCGTCGAATATACAGAGTCAGAAAAGACGCAGCCGAACAACCCGCTAAAACGCGGCCTCTGATTGGTCGAGCATAAAAAGAGAGCAAATCTCATTGGCCGGATTTCAATCCGATTTCGACGTTTAAGCTCAACGTGCTTTGGACCGTAATAACTTTTTACCCCAGTAACGAAATCAATTCGTTTCTCTTGTGAATTATTGCATTTCATATGGCCTTCTAGACGGTACTAAATTATAAAACATTCAATTCAGTTGGTACACGCACTAAAGGGTTGAAAATTGTGGACGTCACTTAGTGAATTCTGCCCGAAAATGCAACGGATGAAAGAGGACATCTGATTGGTTAAATTTCAATCCGTTTTAAGGCTCAAGCTCGGGCATTTTATCGACAGCCAATCGCGTGCTGGTCCGCGTTTCAACCCGATAAAAGCAAACGACATTGCTAGTTCGCACACATTCTCTATCTATCAAGATGGCCAGAACAAAGCAGACAGCTCGAAAATCCACCGGAGGAAAGGCTCCAAGAAAGCAGTTGGCTACTAAAGCCGCCCGAAAGAGCGCGCCAGCCACTGGAGGAGTTAAGAAGCCCCACAGATACAGGCCCGGAACCGTCGCTCTTCGTGAAATCAGACGTTACCAGAAGAGCACAGAGCTTCTGATCCGAAAACTTCCATTCCAGCGTCTGGTCCGTGAAATCGCCCAGGACTTCAAGACTGATCTCCGATTCCAGAGCTCAGCTGTTATGGCTCTACAGGAAGCTAGCGAGGCTTACTTGGTTGGTTTGTTTGAAGATACTAACCTGTGTGCCATCCACGCTAAACGTGTCACCATTATGCCAAAGGACATCCAGCTTGCCCGAAGAATCCGAGGTGAACGTGCTTAAACGGTTTCTAATTGAAACAAAGCAGCAAAAACGGCCCTTTTTAGGGCCACAAAAAAAACCTAGAGAGAATAACTTCTACCTAATTGTCCTTTTAACCCCATAAGTTCAGGCATTCAGTGGGTAAACACTGAAAATCTGTCATCTACTGACTACTACACCTAGGCATACACATATGTTAAAGGACTTATTTCACATGGTCACAGACTTGTATATATATCCACCATAAACATGTATATGTAAAAGGACTCATTTCACATGGTCACAGACTTGTATTCTACCTCGATCAAATGAAATCAAAATAATTCACATGCATGCTATACATATTTACACAAGCTGCTTAAACACAATGTCATACAGTCAATGCATTCGATTCGGGTGAAGACTTGCATACCCTTAGGCATGGACATATGTAGGAGGACTTATTTCACATTGTCACGGACTTGTTTCCAGCAAATCAAGTAATCCAGTCAGCTCGTTTTCTCTTCCTTTTCCACGATATTTCCAAAGTGGATGTCGAAACGGCATAGGATATGATTTAACACTTACCGTACTCTGATTGGCTCCGATTTATCGCATTGTGCTTAATTCTTAAATCAATGACCTGACCTACTGACCTACTGACCTCCCAACAAAATGAAACAAGCCCGAGAAACCTAGTGGGGCTAGGTCAGTAGGTCAGGTCATTGAATTAAGCTCGAGTTGATTATATATATGAGCGAAAAACAAAATCCGGCATCAGTTTCATTCTAACTAGAAAAAGAATAATGTCTGGACGTGGTAAAGGAGGAAAAGGTCTAGGAAAGGGGGGCGCTAAGCGTCACAGGAAAGTTCTTCGTGATAACATCCAGGGAATCACCAAGCCAGCAATCCGTCGTCTCGCCCGCAGAGGTGGTGTGAAGAGAATTTCTGGACTCATCTACGAGGAAACCCGAGGAGTCCTGAAGGTTTTCTTGGAGAACGTCATCCGAGATGCCGTCACCTACACCGAGCATGCCAAGAGGAAGACCGTCACAGCCATGGACGTCGTCTATGCTCTGAAGAGACAAGGCAGAACCCTCTACGGATTCGGAGGTTAAACGTTTTTCACGGATAACGAACAACAAACGGCCCTTTTTAGGGCCACAACATCTCTAGAATTTCACTTTCTTCAAGTTGTCATATAAACTATCCCTGCCTTCCTTCCTTCATTCATTCATTCATTCATTCATTCATTCATTCATTCATTCATTCATTCATTCATTCATTCATTCATTCATTCATTCATTCATTCACACAAGTGCAGTGTATACATTACATACATACATACATACATACATACACATTAACCTGGCTGGAAATTAAAACGCCATACACATCGATACTTGCCTATGGGGGAGCAGTGAAGATCATGATCAGCTTCACTCTTGTAATATAACACCATTCACACTCCTGTGCATAAATAGTAACAACATTAAAACGTGTAAACACACATGACAACACCGATGTAAGCAATGACTCTGATTGGTCCGTTTATCTCGGGTAACACGTTATGACATTAATATCATGAGAATTGAAGGAATACACGTCATTACTGGGGAAAAAACCCATCACTAAATCAAAACATCTATTATTGTAGGTAATGGAAATGTGGGGATGGGATACAGTTTGATCCACGTTACGTAGCAGTGTTGTTCCAGTCATGTTTTTCTTCCATTTGAGATGTGCTACGTTGCCGTTGAGTTGATAACGTGAGTAGAACACTGAAATTCTATATATCTAATCATGGTGAAACGGCTTAAGAGTGTCGTAAGCTAGCAATTTGTCATGATCACCAAAAAAACACTACCGAACATGCTTCCAGGACGAGATAGCTGATTCGTCGAATAATTAATTTCAGTTTCGTAAGCTGCGTTTTCATTGGCCGAGCTTAATTCTGACCAAAAGTAGGTCAATCCCCCTCTCCTCATATAAATAGCAAACGAAACGCGTTTCCGCACATTATCATTTTGATACTGAATCATGCCTGCTCAAGCAAAAGGAGGAGTTGCAAGCAAAGGGTCTAAGAAGGCCGCCACCAAGGCTAAGGCCGCTCGTGGCACCGACAAGAAACGAAGGAGGAAGAGGAGGGAATCGTACGCCATCTACATCTACAAAGTATTGAAGCAGGTTCACCCCGACACCGGTATCTCCAGTAAGGCTATGTCCATCATGAACAGCTTTGTCAACGACATCTTTGAGAGAATCGCTGCCGAGGCATCCAGACTTGCTCACTACAACAAGAGATCAACAATCACCAGCCGAGAGGTGCAGACAGCCGTTAGGCTTTTGTTGCCCGGTGAATTGGCCAAGCACGCCGTCAGTGAAGGCACCAAGGCCGTCACAAAGTACACCAGCAGCAAGTAAACACACATCTGCTTACTGGCAAAACAAAAACGGCCCTTATCAGGGCCACCAAATTTCTAGATAGCCACTTTTCACATTGTCTAAACATCCTACAATACAATACAATACAATATAATATAATATAATATAACAGAACAATGAGCAAAAATGTAATCACTCAGTCAACAGAATCGTCCCAAATTAAATGCATTCACAGGCTCGCCAACCCTAATTGTGGAGTCATTTATTTGTTTTAAAATGCATACAGTTCGGAAGCCTATTATTGGAAAGGATAAGATAATGTTAAAAGGTTCTCGCACACACCGCAAATTCAAATAATCCTTCTCCGTTGAACTACGGTCGTGAAAAGTTGCATATACCGGCGATTGCCACTGGACTAACAAAAAAGCACTGCCGAACAGGCTTCCAAAACGAGCTCGCTGATTCGTTTAATAATTAATCAGCTGCTCTATAACCTGCAATTTGATTGGCCGAGCTTAAATCAGACCAAAAGTAGGTCAATCCCCCTGACTGGGGTATATATAGCAAGGTCGAAATATTTTAGAGTATTCAGATTTCTCTGATCACTACTACAAAGCTTATCCTAAATCATGTCTGGACGAGGAAAAGGAGGAAAGACGAAGGGAAAGGCAAAGAGCCGATCCAGCAGGGCCGGATTACAGTTCCCCGTAGGAAGAATTCACCGTCTTCTCCGAAAGGGAAACTATGCTGAGCGAGTGGGAGCTGGAGCCCCAGTTTACCTGGCTGCCGTTCTTGAATACTTAGCAGCTGAAGTTTTGGAATTGGCAGGAAACGCTGCTCGTGATAACAAGAAGAGCAGAATCATCCCACGTCACTTGCAATTGGCCATCCGAAATGACGAAGAATTGAACAAACTTTTGTCAGGAGTCACCATTGCCCAGGGTGGTGTACTTCCCAACATCCAAGCCGTTCTTCTGCCAAAGAAGACCAGCAAGGCTAGCAAGTAGATTGTCGAACAACAACCGACTTCACAACAACGGCCCTTTTAAGGGCCATCATTTTCCTAGAAAGTTACTCTCTTCCTATTGTCTTAACACACACACCAGCTGCATAACACCTCTTACTCAACCCCCCAACATTACCAAATCAAATTACACCTACGTTTTCAATGAAAATTTACTTCCAATACAATACACCACCACGGTAATACGTGTTCCATGTTACATGTGGAAGGGAACCGTTTGCTCATGATTGAGATCGTGTTTTTTGGACATGCAAAGGCGCCCGCATCTCCTTACACGGTCTGTCTGGCCTAATGAATGAGCTTTAAGCAACACTATCTGTATAGGGATCGTGCCCTGGACCCGTTTGTTACCTGTCTAAGATAAACGTGTTCACGTAAAGTACTCCAACAGAGCCCCGGTCTTGAAAATTCCGAGTGTTTTGGTTCAACCTCGCACTTTTCACACAGGACTGTGGCCTCTGTATGGCCTGAAAACACATTAGAAAAACAGATTTAGGGGGAAAGAAGTCCAAATATCTGGGCAGAGATTATGAAATTCGTTTTTAACCACCCCCATGACGATAGAAGAGAGTTTTTCTCTCGTCGAGAAACACAACAATCATTCACAAATGAGACAATTTCTTCGAGGTGCTTTCGATCGCGTCCGCGCTCTTAATTCTCTATCCCTCTAACTAGATATATAGTAGCATATTCCAAGTTGGGTTCATTCTTCATTTACGACGAAGAGTTTAAGCACGATGACTGACGCCGCACCAACAACACCCAAAGCTAAGAAGGCTAGCAAGCCTAAAGTGCCTGCAGCGCACCCAAAATACAGTGAGATGGTCAGCCAGGCAATCTCCAGTCTTAAGGAGAGGGGAGGCTCATCCAGACAGGCTATTCTGAAGTACATCTGCGCCAACTTCAAGGTCGGAACCAACGCAACTTCAGTGAACAGCCATCTGAAGCTGGCTCTCAAGTCCGGAGTTACAAAGGGAGCACTGAAGCAGGCAAAGGGAACTGGAGCAGCTGGTTCTTTCCGACTGGGAGAGGTAAAGAAAGTTGCCAAGAAAGCAACCAAACCCAAGAAGGCCACACCAGCAAAGAAGAAGTCAGCAGTTAAGAAACCAGCAAAGAAAGCCGGGGAGAAGAAGGTTAAGGCAGCAAAGAAAGCTACACCAAAAAAGAAGGCAGCCGCCAAAAAACCAGCAGTCAAGAAGGCCGGTGAAAAGAAATCGGTTAAGAAGGCTACACCCAAAAAGAAGGTAGCTGCCAAAAAACCTGCCGCAAAGAAGCCTGCTGCTAAGAAAGCCGCCGCCAAGAAGTAGATGTCTTACCAGTAGTTTCTGGAAAACATCTCCTACAAAAAAAAAGGTCCTTTTCAGGACCATCAAAACCCTAGAAAGAACTTTCCTTCATTGTCAAAACCCTTATCGATTCCTTTCCGGCTCCTTTTCCAATGAATGCACCCACCCAACCCTGCCCCCGAACACGTCAACATTCTGTTCTAACAAGGACTCTCCTAGGGTAGCCAAAATGGGATTACGTGATTCCCACTCTCCCTATATTAGTATCTAGCGAAACCTGTACACAGGCAAAAGAAACGTCATCAGAGCCGGAACGGAGAGAAGCTGTACTGGCTCCTCCTTTACCGAAAAAGTGCTGTTAAAGTGCTCTTTAAAAGACAGTCGGACTGACCAGCTTCTGTAATACAGACAGCGAAGTCCTTCCGAAAACGACTTCAAAACTTCGTCGAATATACAGAGTCAGAAAAGACGCAGCCGAACAACCCGCTAAAACGCGGCCTCTGATTGGTCGAGCATAAAAAGAGAGCAAATCTCATTGGCCGGATTTCAATCCGATTTCGACGTTTAAGCTCAACGTGCTTTGGACCGTAATAACTTTTTACCCCAGTAACGAAATCAATTCGTTTCTCTTGTGAATTATTGCATTTCATATGGCCTTCTAGACGGTACTAAATTATAAAACATTCAATTCAGTTGGTACACGCACTAAAGGGTTGAAAATTGTGGACGTCACTTAGTGAATTCTGCCCGAAAATGCAACGGATGAAAGAGGACATCTGATTGGTTAAATTTCAATCCGTTTTAAGGCTCAAGCTCGGGCATTTTATCGACAGCCAATCGCGTGCTGGTCCGCGTTTCAACCCGATAAAAGCAAACGACATTGCTAGTTCGCACACATTCTCTATCTATCAAGATGGCCAGAACAAAGCAGACAGCTCGAAAATCCACCGGAGGAAAGGCTCCAAGAAAGCAGTTGGCTACTAAAGCCGCCCGAAAGAGCGCGCCAGCCACTGGAGGAGTTAAGAAGCCCCACAGATACAGGCCCGGAACCGTCGCTCTTCGTGAAATCAGACGTTACCAGAAGAGCACAGAGCTTCTGATCCGAAAACTTCCATTCCAGCGTCTGGTCCGTGAAATCGCCCAGGACTTCAAGACTGATCTCCGATTCCAGAGCTCAGCTGTTATGGCTCTACAGGAAGCTAGCGAGGCTTACTTGGTTGGTTTGTTTGAAGATACTAACCTGTGTGCCATCCACGCTAAACGTGTCACCATTATGCCAAAGGACATCCAGCTTGCCCGAAGAATCCGAGGTGAACGTGCTTAAACGGTTTCTAATTGAAACAAAGCAGCAAAAACGGCCCTTTTTAGGGCCACAAAAAAAACCTAGAGAGAATAACTTCTACCTAATTGTCCTTTTAACCCCATAAGTTCAGGCATTCAGTGGGTAAACACTGAAAATCTGTCATCTACTGACTACTACACCTAGGCATACACATATGTTAAAGGACTTATTTCACATGGTCACAGACTTGTATATATATCCACCATAAACATGTATATGTAAAAGGACTCATTTCACATGGTCACAGACTTGTATTCTACCTCGATCAAATGAAATCAAAATAATTCACATGCATGCTATACATATTTACACAAGCTGCTTAAACACAATGTCATACAGTCAATGCATTCGATTCGGGTGAAGACTTGCATACCCTTAGGCATGGACATATGTAGGAGGACTTATTTCACATTGTCACGGACTTGTTTCCAGCAAATCAAGTAATCCAGTCAGCTCGTTTTCTCTTCCTTTTCCACGATATTTCCAAAGTGGATGTCGAAACGGCATAGGATATGATTTAACACTTACCGTACTCTGATTGGCTCCGATTTATCGCATTGTGCTTAATTCTTAAATCAATGACCTGACCTACTGACCTACTGACCTCCCAACAAAATGAAACAAGCCCGAGAAACCTAGTGGGGCTAGGTCAGTAGGTCAGGTCATTGAATTAAGCTCGAGTTGATTATATATATGAGCGAAAAACAAAATCCGGCATCAGTTTCATTCTAACTAGAAAAAGAATAATGTCTGGACGTGGTAAAGGAGGAAAAGGTCTAGGAAAGGGGGGCGCTAAGCGTCACAGGAAAGTTCTTCGTGATAACATCCAGGGAATCACCAAGCCAGCAATCCGTCGTCTCGCCCGCAGAGGTGGTGTGAAGAGAATTTCTGGACTCATCTACGAGGAAACCCGAGGAGTCCTGAAGGTTTTCTTGGAGAACGTCATCCGAGATGCCGTCACCTACACCGAGCATGCCAAGAGGAAGACCGTCACAGCCATGGACGTCGTCTATGCTCTGAAGAGACAAGGCAGAACCCTCTACGGATTCGGAGGTTAAACGTTTTTCACGGATAACGAACAACAAACGGCCCTTTTTAGGGCCACAACATCTCTAGAATTTCACTTTCTTCAAGTTGTCATATAAACTATCCCTGCCTTCCTTCCTTCATTCATTCATTCATTCATTCATTCATTCATTCATTCATTCATTCATTCATTCATTCATTCATTCATTCATTCATTCATTCATTCACACAAGTGCAGTGTATACATTACATACATACATACATACATACATACACATTAACCTGGCTGGAAATTAAAACGCCATACACATCGATACTTGCCTATGGGGGAGCAGTGAAGATCATGATCAGCTTCACTCTTGTAATATAACACCATTCACACTCCTGTGCATAAATAGTAACAACATTAAAACGTGTAAACACACATGACAACACCGATGTAAGCAATGACTCTGATTGGTCCGTTTATCTCGGGTAACACGTTATGACATTAATATCATGAGAATTGAAGGAATACACGTCATTACTGGGGAAAAAACCCATCACTAAATCAAAACATCTATTATTGTAGGTAATGGAAATGTGGGGATGGGATACAGTTTGATCCACGTTACGTAGCAGTGTTGTTCCAGTCATGTTTTTCTTCCATTTGAGATGTGCTACGTTGCCGTTGAGTTGATAACGTGAGTAGAACACTGAAATTCTATATATCTAATCATGGTGAAACGGCTTAAGAGTGTCGTAAGCTAGCAATTTGTCATGATCACCAAAAAAACACTACCGAACATGCTTCCAGGACGAGATAGCTGATTCGTCGAATAATTAATTTCAGTTTCGTAAGCTGCGTTTTCATTGGCCGAGCTTAATTCTGACCAAAAGTAGGTCAATCCCCCTCTCCTCATATAAATAGCAAACGAAACGCGTTTCCGCACATTATCATTTTGATACTGAATCATGCCTGCTCAAGCAAAAGGAGGAGTTGCAAGCAAAGGGTCTAAGAAGGCCGCCACCAAGGCTAAGGCCGCTCGTGGCACCGACAAGAAACGAAGGAGGAAGAGGAGGGAATCGTACGCCATCTACATCTACAAAGTATTGAAGCAGGTTCACCCCGACACCGGTATCTCCAGTAAGGCTATGTCCATCATGAACAGCTTTGTCAACGACATCTTTGAGAGAATCGCTGCCGAGGCATCCAGACTTGCTCACTACAACAAGAGATCAACAATCACCAGCCGAGAGGTGCAGACAGCCGTTAGGCTTTTGTTGCCCGGTGAATTGGCCAAGCACGCCGTCAGTGAAGGCACCAAGGCCGTCACAAAGTACACCAGCAGCAAGTAAACACACATCTGCTTACTGGCAAAACAAAAACGGCCCTTATCAGGGCCACCAAATTTCTAGATAGCCACTTTTCACATTGTCTAAACATCCTACAATACAATACAATACAATATAATATAATATAATATAACAGAACAATGAGCAAAAATGTAATCACTCAGTCAACAGAATCGTCCCAAATTAAATGCATTCACAGGCTCGCCAACCCTAATTGTGGAGTCATTTATTTGTTTTAAAATGCATACAGTTCGGAAGCCTATTATTGGAAAGGATAAGATAATGTTAAAAGGTTCTCGCACACACCGCAAATTCAAATAATCCTTCTCCGTTGAACTACGGTCGTGAAAAGTTGCATATACCGGCGATTGCCACTGGACTAACAAAAAAGCACTGCCGAACAGGCTTCCAAAACGAGCTCGCTGATTCGTTTAATAATTAATCAGCTGCTCTATAACCTGCAATTTGATTGGCCGAGCTTAAATCAGACCAAAAGTAGGTCAATCCCCCTGACTGGGGTATATATAGCAAGGTCGAAATATTTTAGAGTATTCAGATTTCTCTGATCACTACTACAAAGCTTATCCTAAATCATGTCTGGACGAGGAAAAGGAGGAAAGACGAAGGGAAAGGCAAAGAGCCGATCCAGCAGGGCCGGATTACAGTTCCCCGTAGGAAGAATTCACCGTCTTCTCCGAAAGGGAAACTATGCTGAGCGAGTGGGAGCTGGAGCCCCAGTTTACCTGGCTGCCGTTCTTGAATACTTAGCAGCTGAAGTTTTGGAATTGGCAGGAAACGCTGCTCGTGATAACAAGAAGAGCAGAATCATCCCACGTCACTTGCAATTGGCCATCCGAAATGACGAAGAATTGAACAAACTTTTGTCAGGAGTCACCATTGCCCAGGGTGGTGTACTTCCCAACATCCAAGCCGTTCTTCTGCCAAAGAAGACCAGCAAGGCTAGCAAGTAGATTGTCGAACAACAACCGACTTCACAACAACGGCCCTTTTAAGGGCCATCATTTTCCTAGAAAGTTACTCTCTTCCTATTGTCTTAACACACACACCAGCTGCATAACACCTCTTACTCAACCCCCCAACATTACCAAATCAAATTACACCTACGTTTTCAATGAAAATTTACTTCCAATACAATACACCACCACGGTAATACGTGTTCCATGTTACATGTGGAAGGGAACCGTTTGCTCATGATTGAGATCGTGTTTTTTGGACATGCAAAGGCGCCCGCATCTCCTTACACGGTCTGTCTGGCCTAATGAATGAGCTTTAAGCAACACTATCTGTATAGGGATCGTGCCCTGGACCCGTTTGTTACCTGTCTAAGATAAACGTGTTCACGTAAAGTACTCCAACAGAGCCCCGGTCTTGAAAATTCCGAGTGTTTTGGTTCAACCTCGCACTTTTCACACAGGACTGTGGCCTCTGTATGGCCTGAAAACACATTAGAAAAACAGATTTAGGGGGAAAGAAGTCCAAATATCTGGGCAGAGATTATGAAATTCGTTTTTAACCACCCCCATGACGATAGAAGAGAGTTTTTCTCTCGTCGAGAAACACAACAATCATTCACAAATGAGACAATTTCTTCGAGGTGCTTTCGATCGCGTCCGCGCTCTTAATTCTCTATCCCTCTAACTAGATATATAGTAGCATATTCCAAGTTGGGTTCATTCTTCATTTACGACGAAGAGTTTAAGCACGATGACTGACGCCGCACCAACAACACCCAAAGCTAAGAAGGCTAGCAAGCCTAAAGTGCCTGCAGCGCACCCAAAATACAGTGAGATGGTCAGCCAGGCAATCTCCAGTCTTAAGGAGAGGGGAGGCTCATCCAGACAGGCTATTCTGAAGTACATCTGCGCCAACTTCAAGGTCGGAACCAACGCAACTTCAGTGAACAGCCATCTGAAGCTGGCTCTCAAGTCCGGAGTTACAAAGGGAGCACTGAAGCAGGCAAAGGGAACTGGAGCAGCTGGTTCTTTCCGACTGGGAGAGGTAAAGAAAGTTGCCAAGAAAGCAACCAAACCCAAGAAGGCCACACCAGCAAAGAAGAAGTCAGCAGTTAAGAAACCAGCAAAGAAAGCCGGGGAGAAGAAGGTTAAGGCAGCAAAGAAAGCTACACCAAAAAAGAAGGCAGCCGCCAAAAAACCAGCAGTCAAGAAGGCCGGTGAAAAGAAATCGGTTAAGAAGGCTACACCCAAAAAGAAGGTAGCTGCCAAAAAACCTGCCGCAAAGAAGCCTGCTGCTAAGAAAGCCGCCGCCAAGAAGTAGATGTCTTACCAGTAGTTTCTGGAAAACATCTCCTACAAAAAAAAAGGTCCTTTTCAGGACCATCAAAACCCTAGAAAGAACTTTCCTTCATTGTCAAAACCCTTATCGATTCCTTTCCGGCTCCTTTTCCAATGAATGCACCCACCCAACCCTGCCCCCGAACACGTCAACATTCTGTTCTAACAAGGACTCTCCTAGGGTAGCCAAAATGGGATTACGTGATTCCCACTCTCCCTATATTAGTATCTAGCGAAACCTGTACACAGGCAAAAGAAACGTCATCAGAGCCGGAACGGAGAGAAGCTGTACTGGCTCCTCCTTTACCGAAAAAGTGCTGTTAAAGTGCTCTTTAAAAGACAGTCGGACTGACCAGCTTCTGTAATACAGACAGCGAAGTCCTTCCGAAAACGACTTCAAAACTTCGTCGAATATACAGAGTCAGAAAAGACGCAGCCGAACAACCCGCTAAAACGCGGCCTCTGATTGGTCGAGCATAAAAAGAGAGCAAATCTCATTGGCCGGATTTCAATCCGATTTCGACGTTTAAGCTCAACGTGCTTTGGACCGTAATAACTTTTTACCCCAGTAACGAAATCAATTCGTTTCTCTTGTGAATTATTGCATTTCATATGGCCTTCTAGACGGTACTAAATTATAAAACATTCAATTCAGTTGGTACACGCACTAAAGGGTTGAAAATTGTGGACGTCACTTAGTGAATTCTGCCCGAAAATGCAACGGATGAAAGAGGACATCTGATTGGTTAAATTTCAATCCGTTTTAAGGCTCAAGCTCGGGCATTTTATCGACAGCCAATCGCGTGCTGGTCCGCGTTTCAACCCGATAAAAGCAAACGACATTGCTAGTTCGCACACATTCTCTATCTATCAAGATGGCCAGAACAAAGCAGACAGCTCGAAAATCCACCGGAGGAAAGGCTCCAAGAAAGCAGTTGGCTACTAAAGCCGCCCGAAAGAGCGCGCCAGCCACTGGAGGAGTTAAGAAGCCCCACAGATACAGGCCCGGAACCGTCGCTCTTCGTGAAATCAGACGTTACCAGAAGAGCACAGAGCTTCTGATCCGAAAACTTCCATTCCAGCGTCTGGTCCGTGAAATCGCCCAGGACTTCAAGACTGATCTCCGATTCCAGAGCTCAGCTGTTATGGCTCTACAGGAAGCTAGCGAGGCTTACTTGGTTGGTTTGTTTGAAGATACTAACCTGTGTGCCATCCACGCTAAACGTGTCACCATTATGCCAAAGGACATCCAGCTTGCCCGAAGAATCCGAGGTGAACGTGCTTAAACGGTTTCTAATTGAAACAAAGCAGCAAAAACGGCCCTTTTTAGGGCCACAAAAAAAACCTAGAGAGAATAACTTCTACCTAATTGTCCTTTTAACCCCATAAGTTCAGGCATTCAGTGGGTAAACACTGAAAATCTGTCATCTACTGACTACTACACCTAGGCATACACATATGTTAAAGGACTTATTTCACATGGTCACAGACTTGTATATATATCCACCATAAACATGTATATGTAAAAGGACTCATTTCACATGGTCACAGACTTGTATTCTACCTCGATCAAATGAAATCAAAATAATTCACATGCATGCTATACATATTTACACAAGCTGCTTAAACACAATGTCATACAGTCAATGCATTCGATTCGGGTGAAGACTTGCATACCCTTAGGCATGGACATATGTAGGAGGACTTATTTCACATTGTCACGGACTTGTTTCCAGCAAATCAAGTAATCCAGTCAGCTCGTTTTCTCTTCCTTTTCCACGATATTTCCAAAGTGGATGTCGAAACGGCATAGGATATGATTTAACACTTACCGTACTCTGATTGGCTCCGATTTATCGCATTGTGCTTAATTCTTAAATCAATGACCTGACCTACTGACCTACTGACCTCCCAACAAAATGAAACAAGCCCGAGAAACCTAGTGGGGCTAGGTCAGTAGGTCAGGTCATTGAATTAAGCTCGAGTTGATTATATATATGAGCGAAAAACAAAATCCGGCATCAGTTTCATTCTAACTAGAAAAAGAATAATGTCTGGACGTGGTAAAGGAGGAAAAGGTCTAGGAAAGGGGGGCGCTAAGCGTCACAGGAAAGTTCTTCGTGATAACATCCAGGGAATCACCAAGCCAGCAATCCGTCGTCTCGCCCGCAGAGGTGGTGTGAAGAGAATTTCTGGACTCATCTACGAGGAAACCCGAGGAGTCCTGAAGGTTTTCTTGGAGAACGTCATCCGAGATGCCGTCACCTACACCGAGCATGCCAAGAGGAAGACCGTCACAGCCATGGACGTCGTCTATGCTCTGAAGAGACAAGGCAGAACCCTCTACGGATTCGGAGGTTAAACGTTTTTCACGGATAACGAACAACAAACGGCCCTTTTTAGGGCCACAACATCTCTAGAATTTCACTTTCTTCAAGTTGTCATATAAACTATCCCTGCCTTCCTTCCTTCATTCATTCATTCATTCATTCATTCATTCATTCATTCATTCATTCATTCATTCATTCATTCATTCATTCATTCATTCATTCATTCACACAAGTGCAGTGTATACATTACATACATACATACATACATACATACACATTAACCTGGCTGGAAATTAAAACGCCATACACATCGATACTTGCCTATGGGGGAGCAGTGAAGATCATGATCAGCTTCACTCTTGTAATATAACACCATTCACACTCCTGTGCATAAATAGTAACAACATTAAAACGTGTAAACACACATGACAACACCGATGTAAGCAATGACTCTGATTGGTCCGTTTATCTCGGGTAACACGTTATGACATTAATATCATGAGAATTGAAGGAATACACGTCATTACTGGGGAAAAAACCCATCACTAAATCAAAACATCTATTATTGTAGGTAATGGAAATGTGGGGATGGGATACAGTTTGATCCACGTTACGTAGCAGTGTTGTTCCAGTCATGTTTTTCTTCCATTTGAGATGTGCTACGTTGCCGTTGAGTTGATAACGTGAGTAGAACACTGAAATTCTATATATCTAATCATGGTGAAACGGCTTAAGAGTGTCGTAAGCTAGCAATTTGTCATGATCACCAAAAAAACACTACCGAACATGCTTCCAGGACGAGATAGCTGATTCGTCGAATAATTAATTTCAGTTTCGTAAGCTGCGTTTTCATTGGCCGAGCTTAATTCTGACCAAAAGTAGGTCAATCCCCCTCTCCTCATATAAATAGCAAACGAAACGCGTTTCCGCACATTATCATTTTGATACTGAATCATGCCTGCTCAAGCAAAAGGAGGAGTTGCAAGCAAAGGGTCTAAGAAGGCCGCCACCAAGGCTAAGGCCGCTCGTGGCACCGACAAGAAACGAAGGAGGAAGAGGAGGGAATCGTACGCCATCTACATCTACAAAGTATTGAAGCAGGTTCACCCCGACACCGGTATCTCCAGTAAGGCTATGTCCATCATGAACAGCTTTGTCAACGACATCTTTGAGAGAATCGCTGCCGAGGCATCCAGACTTGCTCACTACAACAAGAGATCAACAATCACCAGCCGAGAGGTGCAGACAGCCGTTAGGCTTTTGTTGCCCGGTGAATTGGCCAAGCACGCCGTCAGTGAAGGCACCAAGGCCGTCACAAAGTACACCAGCAGCAAGTAAACACACATCTGCTTACTGGCAAAACAAAAACGGCCCTTATCAGGGCCACCAAATTTCTAGATAGCCACTTTTCACATTGTCTAAACATCCTACAATACAATACAATACAATATAATATAATATAATATAACAGAACAATGAGCAAAAATGTAATCACTCAGTCAACAGAATCGTCCCAAATTAAATGCATTCACAGGCTCGCCAACCCTAATTGTGGAGTCATTTATTTGTTTTAAAATGCATACAGTTCGGAAGCCTATTATTGGAAAGGATAAGATAATGTTAAAAGGTTCTCGCACACACCGCAAATTCAAATAATCCTTCTCCGTTGAACTACGGTCGTGAAAAGTTGCATATACCGGCGATTGCCACTGGACTAACAAAAAAGCACTGCCGAACAGGCTTCCAAAACGAGCTCGCTGATTCGTTTAATAATTAATCAGCTGCTCTATAACCTGCAATTTGATTGGCCGAGCTTAAATCAGACCAAAAGTAGGTCAATCCCCCTGACTGGGGTATATATAGCAAGGTCGAAATATTTTAGAGTATTCAGATTTCTCTGATCACTACTACAAAGCTTATCCTAAATCATGTCTGGACGAGGAAAAGGAGGAAAGACGAAGGGAAAGGCAAAGAGCCGATCCAGCAGGGCCGGATTACAGTTCCCCGTAGGAAGAATTCACCGTCTTCTCCGAAAGGGAAACTATGCTGAGCGAGTGGGAGCTGGAGCCCCAGTTTACCTGGCTGCCGTTCTTGAATACTTAGCAGCTGAAGTTTTGGAATTGGCAGGAAACGCTGCTCGTGATAACAAGAAGAGCAGAATCATCCCACGTCACTTGCAATTGGCCATCCGAAATGACGAAGAATTGAACAAACTTTTGTCAGGAGTCACCATTGCCCAGGGTGGTGTACTTCCCAACATCCAAGCCGTTCTTCTGCCAAAGAAGACCAGCAAGGCTAGCAAGTAGATTGTCGAACAACAACCGACTTCACAACAACGGCCCTTTTAAGGGCCATCATTTTCCTAGAAAGTTACTCTCTTCCTATTGTCTTAACACACACACCAGCTGCATAACACCTCTTACTCAACCCCCCAACATTACCAAATCAAATTACACCTACGTTTTCAATGAAAATTTACTTCCAATACAATACACCACCACGGTAATACGTGTTCCATGTTACATGTGGAAGGGAACCGTTTGCTCATGATTGAGATCGTGTTTTTTGGACATGCAAAGGCGCCCGCATCTCCTTACACGGTCTGTCTGGCCTAATGAATGAGCTTTAAGCAACACTATCTGTATAGGGATCGTGCCCTGGACCCGTTTGTTACCTGTCTAAGATAAACGTGTTCACGTAAAGTACTCCAACAGAGCCCCGGTCTTGAAAATTCCGAGTGTTTTGGTTCAACCTCGCACTTTTCACACAGGACTGTGGCCTCTGTATGGCCTGAAAACACATTAGAAAAACAGATTTAGGGGGAAAGAAGTCCAAATATCTGGGCAGAGATTATGAAATTCGTTTTTAACCACCCCCATGACGATAGAAGAGAGTTTTTCTCTCGTCGAGAAACACAACAATCATTCACAAATGAGACAATTTCTTCGAGGTGCTTTCGATCGCGTCCGCGCTCTTAATTCTCTATCCCTCTAACTAGATATATAGTAGCATATTCCAAGTTGGGTTCTAAAATGTTAAATACTATCCAGCATAAGGCCCTAGTCATTGCCCTAGGTGCACTCCGATCCTCCCCATCAGCCCTATTAGAACAAGAAGCAGGGATTGAGCCTCTGGATCTGCGACGCGAATCGCTTAGTTTAAAATATTGGGCTAGGGTTGCAAGCAGACCTTGCAATCCCGTAAACGAAATCATCGGATCTGGGTTCTATGTTAAGGCCAGATACCAAAGGATCAAAACCCCACAATTACCATTTGGTGCCGCCGTAAATCAGCTGGCAGTGGAATACCAGATCGATGAATTCAGTATAGCAGACTTCAGACCGCGTTTGGACGCCCCATGGTTATTATCTACTCCCAAAGTCGACATATCCCTAAGTTCTCAATTTACAAAAAAGGACAATCCCAATATTATTTTGAAAAAAACAAAAGTCTATGTAGACGAGATCTATTCAGAGCACCTTCAAATATTCACAGATGGTAGCAAAAATACAGAAAATGCAGTTTCTGCTGCAATGGTTATTCCAGAGCGAAACATCACCATAGCTCAAAGACTTAGCAAACACTTATCCATATATGCAGCAGAACTCACTGCCATAAGATATGCACTTAACTGGACTCTAGACAACAGACCAAACCAAATTGCTATCCTGTCTGACTCACTTTCGGCACTACAATCCATCCAAAATAGATATAGTAACTCTAGACCTGACATTTTAGAAAATATACTATCCCTACATGATCAGTGCTATGTTAACAATATCAAAATTTCATTAGTTTGGTGTCCAGCTCATGTCAACTTCCAGGGAAATGAAATAGCGGATATGGCGGCCAAGGGCGCACTGAATAGTTCTGTATGTGATAACGTTCCCCTGTCAAAATCAGAAATCTATGCACTTATAAAAGCAAAAATGAAAAACAAATGGGCAGAAAGGCTGGCAAAATACCAACACAGCCAGTATATAAATCATAATGGAATAAGTTTCAAACCGCCACAGACCTACTCCACCTCGAGACGGGTGGACAGGGCTGTGACGCGTTTGAGGCTAAAACACAATCTATTGACAGGTAGCGTGGGATACCACATTCTGGGCGGCTCGCCCATTTGCCCAGAGTGTAAGGTTCGAAACACAACAGAACATTATCTGCTGGACTGTAGCGTTCATGGGAGGGCAAGATTTAAGTTCTCTGGGGCTTTACAACGGATAGGTGTCGCCTTTGAGATGAAAAACGTTTTGTTTCCGTCGAAGGCTCTACAAGCATCCACATTTCTTGCCCTGGAGACTTACCTGCTTGACTGTCAGATGACAGACAAAATCTAAATAGTAGTAATCTCCTTTTTGTTCATTTTTAACTGGTTGAATACAGTGCAATTTATGAATTTTGCTCCCTTTTCGCCAATGTTATTTGTTTTGGGGTGCCTATGATCGCATCCTTAAAATATTTAATCATTGCTTAATTAATTAACGACTGGGACTTTCGACCGGGACCACGCTGAGATAATCTTTTACAGTTTTAAGCATTCTACAAGTCAAATAAATCAAATATAGGCGGAAAGCAAATATATCTCAATCAATAGGAGATACCCTATAATCACCCCTACAGTTCTAAAAACAGCAGAAATTTAGACTAAATAAATACACTTCCTTATTCAAAGGGGACCTTTAAATAATTACAGGAAGTGCTAAAACATAAATTCCCTTGTAACTACGTAGAAATTTGTAATGTTTTATTCTTAGGTTGCGCTGTCTTCTTCCCTGGCCGATGCACAAGAGGGGGAAATGGGAAAAAGGGCTCCCAATTCGCCCGTCCGCGACTTGTAGCAAATACACCCCTTTGGCTTTTGCTTT
Organism: Serripes groenlandicus; assembly: GCA_031761405.1. NCBI lineage: Eukaryota > Metazoa > Mollusca > Bivalvia > Cardiida > Cardiidae > Serripes > Serripes groenlandicus. Next base: position 2,732,183 of record JASEVX010000015.1, read on the forward strand.
TCCAGTTTTCAAAAGAGGAAACGACTGGCTGGACTGACTGAGGCGGCCGGCCTGTTGTCTCCATTCTTACATTTTTTATTAGACACAGGGAGGTCTAAACAACGCAAGCTCAATTCAAGGAACTGACACGCATTTTCCCGTCTTCTAGAGAGACGAAGCATCAAGCTGGACTAGCTAAAGCGGCTGGCTTGATTGACTTCAATCTTATAAGAATTACGTTGGTGTGTGGGCGGGTTTTATGTTGATTCATTTTCAACGAGATTGTTTGTTGGGGGGTGTCTGCTATCGCGTCCGCGCCCTTAAAAATATTAAAAATAAATAAACGCAAGCTCAATTCTATGGACTGACACACATTCTCCCGTCTTCTAGAGAGAAGAGGCGTCAAGCTGGACTGACTGAGGCGGCTGGCTTGATTGACTTCAATCTTATAGGGAGTACGTTAGTGTGTGGGCGGTTTTTATGTTGCTTCATTCTTCATCGGTGTTTTTAACAATAAAATAACGGGATAACTAGAAGTGGAGCTCTGTGTAGGGTCTTTCACGGCCCGTGACCTAGTCGGGCGCACAGACTCTATTTTCGGTAATCGGAAATGAAATACATTTTAACAACAATATAATAATGATTTCAAGGAAATTAGTTAACATCTTTAGACAAATAAACAATAGATATGTGCATGCTGTATTATAGATTAAAACATAGTTTTATAAACAATAGAAATGTGCATAATGTACTATATATTAAACAATAGATATATAAACGATAGGTATGTGCATGATGTATGATATAGTAAACAATAGTTATAACACTAATCCCCTCAACCCCCTTAACCCGTAGAAGAAGAAAAAAAAAAAAAACCAAAAAAAAAAAAAAACCAAAAAAAAAAAAAAAAACAAAAACAACAACAACTTATATATATATAGGTATATACATATATGTGTATAGATCTATATATATACTAGATAGTCTGCAAACCACTAGTCCGAAAACAATAATAGTAGTCATAACGATAGCTGCTCGCCAAATGGCATTAATGCCGAGCGCGAGGGTAAACAACGCCAAACAACAACAACAACAAAGTTGGGTTCATTCTTCATTTACGACGAAGAGTTTAAGCACGATGACTGACGCCGCACCAACAACACCCAAAGCTAAGAAGGCTAGCAAGCCTAAAGTGCCTGCAGCGCACCCAAAATACAGTGAGATGGTCAGCCAGGCAATCTCCAGTCTTAAGGAGAGGGGAGGCTCATCCAGACAGGCTATTCTGAAGTACATCTGCGCCAACTTCAAGGTCGGAACCAACGCAACTTCAGTGAACAGCCATCTGAAGCTGGCTCTCAAGTCCGGAGTTACAAAGGGAGCACTGAAGCAGGCAAAGGGAACTGGAGCAGCTGGTTCTTTCCGACTGGGAGAGGTAAAGAAAGTTGCCAAGAAAGCAACCAAACCCAAGAAGGCCACACCAGCAAAGAAGAAGTCAGCAGTTAAGAAACCAGCAAAGAAAGCCGGGGAGAAGAAGGTTAAGGCAGCAAAGAAAGCTACACCAAAAAAGAAGGCAGCCGCCAAAAAACCAGCAGTCAAGAAGGCCGGTGAAAAGAAATCGGTTAAGAAGGCTACACCCAAAAAGAAGGTAGCTGCCAAAAAACCTGCCGCAAAGAAGCCTGCTGCTAAGAAAGCCGCCGCCAAGAAGTAGATGTCTTACCAGTAGTTTCTGGAAAACATCTCCTACAAAAAAAAAGGTCCTTTTCAGGACCATCAAAACCCTAGAAAGAACTTTCCTTCATTGTCAAAACCCTTATCGATTCCTTTCCGGCTCCTTTTCCAATGAATGCACCCACCCAACCCTGCCCCCGAACACGTCAACATTCTGTTCTAACAAGGACTCTCCTAGGGTAGCCAAAATGGGATTACGTGATTCCCACTCTCCCTATATTAGTATCTAGCGAAACCTGTACACAGGCAAAAGAAACGTCATCAGAGCCGGAACGGAGAGAAGCTGTACTGGCTCCTCCTTTACCGAAAAAGTGCTGTTAAAGTGCTCTTTAAAAGACAGTCGGACTGACCAGCTTCTGTAATACAGACAGCGAAGTCCTTCCGAAAACGACTTCAAAACTTCGTCGAATATACAGAGTCAGAAAAGACGCAGCCGAACAACCCGCTAAAACGCGGCCTCTGATTGGTCGAGCATAAAAAGAGAGCAAATCTCATTGGCCGGATTTCAATCCGATTTCGACGTTTAAGCTCAACGTGCTTTGGACCGTAATAACTTTTTACCCCAGTAACGAAATCAATTCGTTTCTCTTGTGAATTATTGCATTTCATATGGCCTTCTAGACGGTACTAAATTATAAAACATTCAATTCAGTTGGTACACGCACTAAAGGGTTGAAAATTGTGGACGTCACTTAGTGAATTCTGCCCGAAAATGCAACGGATGAAAGAGGACATCTGATTGGTTAAATTTCAATCCGTTTTAAGGCTCAAGCTCGGGCATTTTATCGACAGCCAATCGCGTGCTGGTCCGCGTTTCAACCCGATAAAAGCAAACGACATTGCTAGTTCGCACACATTCTCTATCTATCAAGATGGCCAGAACAAAGCAGACAGCTCGAAAATCCACCGGAGGAAAGGCTCCAAGAAAGCAGTTGGCTACTAAAGCCGCCCGAAAGAGCGCGCCAGCCACTGGAGGAGTTAAGAAGCCCCACAGATACAGGCCCGGAACCGTCGCTCTTCGTGAAATCAGACGTTACCAGAAGAGCACAGAGCTTCTGATCCGAAAACTTCCATTCCAGCGTCTGGTCCGTGAAATCGCCCAGGACTTCAAGACTGATCTCCGATTCCAGAGCTCAGCTGTTATGGCTCTACAGGAAGCTAGCGAGGCTTACTTGGTTGGTTTGTTTGAAGATACTAACCTGTGTGCCATCCACGCTAAACGTGTCACCATTATGCCAAAGGACATCCAGCTTGCCCGAAGAATCCGAGGTGAACGTGCTTAAACGGTTTCTAATTGAAACAAAGCAGCAAAAACGGCCCTTTTTAGGGCCACAAAAAAAACCTAGAGAGAATAACTTCTACCTAATTGTCCTTTTAACCCCATAAGTTCAGGCATTCAGTGGGTAAACACTGAAAATCTGTCATCTACTGACTACTACACCTAGGCATACACATATGTTAAAGGACTTATTTCACATGGTCACAGACTTGTATATATATCCACCATAAACATGTATATGTAAAAGGACTCATTTCACATGGTCACAGACTTGTATTCTACCTCGATCAAATGAAATCAAAATAATTCACATGCATGCTATACATATTTACACAAGCTGCTTAAACACAATGTCATACAGTCAATGCATTCGATTCGGGTGAAGACTTGCATACCCTTAGGCATGGACATATGTAGGAGGACTTATTTCACATTGTCACGGACTTGTTTCCAGCAAATCAAGTAATCCAGTCAGCTCGTTTTCTCTTCCTTTTCCACGATATTTCCAAAGTGGATGTCGAAACGGCATAGGATATGATTTAACACTTACCGTACTCTGATTGGCTCCGATTTATCGCATTGTGCTTAATTCTTAAATCAATGACCTGACCTACTGACCTACTGACCTCCCAACAAAATGAAACAAGCCCGAGAAACCTAGTGGGGCTAGGTCAGTAGGTCAGGTCATTGAATTAAGCTCGAGTTGATTATATATATGAGCGAAAAACAAAATCCGGCATCAGTTTCATTCTAACTAGAAAAAGAATAATGTCTGGACGTGGTAAAGGAGGAAAAGGTCTAGGAAAGGGGGGCGCTAAGCGTCACAGGAAAGTTCTTCGTGATAACATCCAGGGAATCACCAAGCCAGCAATCCGTCGTCTCGCCCGCAGAGGTGGTGTGAAGAGAATTTCTGGACTCATCTACGAGGAAACCCGAGGAGTCCTGAAGGTTTTCTTGGAGAACGTCATCCGAGATGCCGTCACCTACACCGAGCATGCCAAGAGGAAGACCGTCACAGCCATGGACGTCGTCTATGCTCTGAAGAGACAAGGCAGAACCCTCTACGGATTCGGAGGTTAAACGTTTTTCACGGATAACGAACAACAAACGGCCCTTTTTAGGGCCACAACATCTCTAGAATTTCACTTTCTTCAAGTTGTCATATAAACTATCCCTGCCTTCCTTCCTTCATTCATTCATTCATTCATTCATTCATTCATTCATTCATTCATTCATTCATTCATTCATTCATTCATTCATTCATTCATTCATTCACACAAGTGCAGTGTATACATTACATACATACATACATACATACATACACATTAACCTGGCTGGAAATTAAAACGCCATACACATCGATACTTGCCTATGGGGGAGCAGTGAAGATCATGATCAGCTTCACTCTTGTAATATAACACCATTCACACTCCTGTGCATAAATAGTAACAACATTAAAACGTGTAAACACACATGACAACACCGATGTAAGCAATGACTCTGATTGGTCCGTTTATCTCGGGTAACACGTTATGACATTAATATCATGAGAATTGAAGGAATACACGTCATTACTGGGGAAAAAACCCATCACTAAATCAAAACATCTATTATTGTAGGTAATGGAAATGTGGGGATGGGATACAGTTTGATCCACGTTACGTAGCAGTGTTGTTCCAGTCATGTTTTTCTTCCATTTGAGATGTGCTACGTTGCCGTTGAGTTGATAACGTGAGTAGAACACTGAAATTCTATATATCTAATCATGGTGAAACGGCTTAAGAGTGTCGTAAGCTAGCAATTTGTCATGATCACCAAAAAAACACTACCGAACATGCTTCCAGGACGAGATAGCTGATTCGTCGAATAATTAATTTCAGTTTCGTAAGCTGCGTTTTCATTGGCCGAGCTTAATTCTGACCAAAAGTAGGTCAATCCCCCTCTCCTCATATAAATAGCAAACGAAACGCGTTTCCGCACATTATCATTTTGATACTGAATCATGCCTGCTCAAGCAAAAGGAGGAGTTGCAAGCAAAGGGTCTAAGAAGGCCGCCACCAAGGCTAAGGCCGCTCGTGGCACCGACAAGAAACGAAGGAGGAAGAGGAGGGAATCGTACGCCATCTACATCTACAAAGTATTGAAGCAGGTTCACCCCGACACCGGTATCTCCAGTAAGGCTATGTCCATCATGAACAGCTTTGTCAACGACATCTTTGAGAGAATCGCTGCCGAGGCATCCAGACTTGCTCACTACAACAAGAGATCAACAATCACCAGCCGAGAGGTGCAGACAGCCGTTAGGCTTTTGTTGCCCGGTGAATTGGCCAAGCACGCCGTCAGTGAAGGCACCAAGGCCGTCACAAAGTACACCAGCAGCAAGTAAACACACATCTGCTTACTGGCAAAACAAAAACGGCCCTTATCAGGGCCACCAAATTTCTAGATAGCCACTTTTCACATTGTCTAAACATCCTACAATACAATACAATACAATATAATATAATATAATATAACAGAACAATGAGCAAAAATGTAATCACTCAGTCAACAGAATCGTCCCAAATTAAATGCATTCACAGGCTCGCCAACCCTAATTGTGGAGTCATTTATTTGTTTTAAAATGCATACAGTTCGGAAGCCTATTATTGGAAAGGATAAGATAATGTTAAAAGGTTCTCGCACACACCGCAAATTCAAATAATCCTTCTCCGTTGAACTACGGTCGTGAAAAGTTGCATATACCGGCGATTGCCACTGGACTAACAAAAAAGCACTGCCGAACAGGCTTCCAAAACGAGCTCGCTGATTCGTTTAATAATTAATCAGCTGCTCTATAACCTGCAATTTGATTGGCCGAGCTTAAATCAGACCAAAAGTAGGTCAATCCCCCTGACTGGGGTATATATAGCAAGGTCGAAATATTTTAGAGTATTCAGATTTCTCTGATCACTACTACAAAGCTTATCCTAAATCATGTCTGGACGAGGAAAAGGAGGAAAGACGAAGGGAAAGGCAAAGAGCCGATCCAGCAGGGCCGGATTACAGTTCCCCGTAGGAAGAATTCACCGTCTTCTCCGAAAGGGAAACTATGCTGAGCGAGTGGGAGCTGGAGCCCCAGTTTACCTGGCTGCCGTTCTTGAATACTTAGCAGCTGAAGTTTTGGAATTGGCAGGAAACGCTGCTCGTGATAACAAGAAGAGCAGAATCATCCCACGTCACTTGCAATTGGCCATCCGAAATGACGAAGAATTGAACAAACTTTTGTCAGGAGTCACCATTGCCCAGGGTGGTGTACTTCCCAACATCCAAGCCGTTCTTCTGCCAAAGAAGACCAGCAAGGCTAGCAAGTAGATTGTCGAACAACAACCGACTTCACAACAACGGCCCTTTTAAGGGCCATCATTTTCCTAGAAAGTTACTCTCTTCCTATTGTCTTAACACACACACCAGCTGCATAACACCTCTTACTCAACCCCCCAACATTACCAAATCAAATTACACCTACGTTTTCAATGAAAATTTACTTCCAATACAATACACCACCACGGTAATACGTGTTCCATGTTACATGTGGAAGGGAACCGTTTGCTCATGATTGAGATCGTGTTTTTTGGACATGCAAAGGCGCCCGCATCTCCTTACACGGTCTGTCTGGCCTAATGAATGAGCTTTAAGCAACACTATCTGTATAGGGATCGTGCCCTGGACCCGTTTGTTACCTGTCTAAGATAAACGTGTTCACGTAAAGTACTCCAACAGAGCCCCGGTCTTGAAAATTCCGAGTGTTTTGGTTCAACCTCGCACTTTTCACACAGGACTGTGGCCTCTGTATGGCCTGAAAACACATTAGAAAAACAGATTTAGGGGGAAAGAAGTCCAAATATCTGGGCAGAGATTATGAAATTCGTTTTTAACCACCCCCATGACGATAGAAGAGAGTTTTTCTCTCGTCGAGAAACACAACAATCATTCACAAATGAGACAATTTCTTCGAGGTGCTTTCGATCGCGTCCGCGCTCTTAATTCTCTATCCCTCTAACTAGATATATAGTAGCATATTCCAAGTTGGGTTCATTCTTCATTTACGACGAAGAGTTTAAGCACGATGACTGACGCCGCACCAACAACACCCAAAGCTAAGAAGGCTAGCAAGCCTAAAGTGCCTGCAGCGCACCCAAAATACAGTGAGATGGTCAGCCAGGCAATCTCCAGTCTTAAGGAGAGGGGAGGCTCATCCAGACAGGCTATTCTGAAGTACATCTGCGCCAACTTCAAGGTCGGAACCAACGCAACTTCAGTGAACAGCCATCTGAAGCTGGCTCTCAAGTCCGGAGTTACAAAGGGAGCACTGAAGCAGGCAAAGGGAACTGGAGCAGCTGGTTCTTTCCGACTGGGAGAGGTAAAGAAAGTTGCCAAGAAAGCAACCAAACCCAAGAAGGCCACACCAGCAAAGAAGAAGTCAGCAGTTAAGAAACCAGCAAAGAAAGCCGGGGAGAAGAAGGTTAAGGCAGCAAAGAAAGCTACACCAAAAAAGAAGGCAGCCGCCAAAAAACCAGCAGTCAAGAAGGCCGGTGAAAAGAAATCGGTTAAGAAGGCTACACCCAAAAAGAAGGTAGCTGCCAAAAAACCTGCCGCAAAGAAGCCTGCTGCTAAGAAAGCCGCCGCCAAGAAGTAGATGTCTTACCAGTAGTTTCTGGAAAACATCTCCTACAAAAAAAAAGGTCCTTTTCAGGACCATCAAAACCCTAGAAAGAACTTTCCTTCATTGTCAAAACCCTTATCGATTCCTTTCCGGCTCCTTTTCCAATGAATGCACCCACCCAACCCTGCCCCCGAACACGTCAACATTCTGTTCTAACAAGGACTCTCCTAGGGTAGCCAAAATGGGATTACGTGATTCCCACTCTCCCTATATTAGTATCTAGCGAAACCTGTACACAGGCAAAAGAAACGTCATCAGAGCCGGAACGGAGAGAAGCTGTACTGGCTCCTCCTTTACCGAAAAAGTGCTGTTAAAGTGCTCTTTAAAAGACAGTCGGACTGACCAGCTTCTGTAATACAGACAGCGAAGTCCTTCCGAAAACGACTTCAAAACTTCGTCGAATATACAGAGTCAGAAAAGACGCAGCCGAACAACCCGCTAAAACGCGGCCTCTGATTGGTCGAGCATAAAAAGAGAGCAAATCTCATTGGCCGGATTTCAATCCGATTTCGACGTTTAAGCTCAACGTGCTTTGGACCGTAATAACTTTTTACCCCAGTAACGAAATCAATTCGTTTCTCTTGTGAATTATTGCATTTCATATGGCCTTCTAGACGGTACTAAATTATAAAACATTCAATTCAGTTGGTACACGCACTAAAGGGTTGAAAATTGTGGACGTCACTTAGTGAATTCTGCCCGAAAATGCAACGGATGAAAGAGGACATCTGATTGGTTAAATTTCAATCCGTTTTAAGGCTCAAGCTCGGGCATTTTATCGACAGCCAATCGCGTGCTGGTCCGCGTTTCAACCCGATAAAAGCAAACGACATTGCTAGTTCGCACACATTCTCTATCTATCAAGATGGCCAGAACAAAGCAGACAGCTCGAAAATCCACCGGAGGAAAGGCTCCAAGAAAGCAGTTGGCTACTAAAGCCGCCCGAAAGAGCGCGCCAGCCACTGGAGGAGTTAAGAAGCCCCACAGATACAGGCCCGGAACCGTCGCTCTTCGTGAAATCAGACGTTACCAGAAGAGCACAGAGCTTCTGATCCGAAAACTTCCATTCCAGCGTCTGGTCCGTGAAATCGCCCAGGACTTCAAGACTGATCTCCGATTCCAGAGCTCAGCTGTTATGGCTCTACAGGAAGCTAGCGAGGCTTACTTGGTTGGTTTGTTTGAAGATACTAACCTGTGTGCCATCCACGCTAAACGTGTCACCATTATGCCAAAGGACATCCAGCTTGCCCGAAGAATCCGAGGTGAACGTGCTTAAACGGTTTCTAATTGAAACAAAGCAGCAAAAACGGCCCTTTTTAGGGCCACAAAAAAAACCTAGAGAGAATAACTTCTACCTAATTGTCCTTTTAACCCCATAAGTTCAGGCATTCAGTGGGTAAACACTGAAAATCTGTCATCTACTGACTACTACACCTAGGCATACACATATGTTAAAGGACTTATTTCACATGGTCACAGACTTGTATATATATCCACCATAAACATGTATATGTAAAAGGACTCATTTCACATGGTCACAGACTTGTATTCTACCTCGATCAAATGAAATCAAAATAATTCACATGCATGCTATACATATTTACACAAGCTGCTTAAACACAATGTCATACAGTCAATGCATTCGATTCGGGTGAAGACTTGCATACCCTTAGGCATGGACATATGTAGGAGGACTTATTTCACATTGTCACGGACTTGTTTCCAGCAAATCAAGTAATCCAGTCAGCTCGTTTTCTCTTCCTTTTCCACGATATTTCCAAAGTGGATGTCGAAACGGCATAGGATATGATTTAACACTTACCGTACTCTGATTGGCTCCGATTTATCGCATTGTGCTTAATTCTTAAATCAATGACCTGACCTACTGACCTACTGACCTCCCAACAAAATGAAACAAGCCCGAGAAACCTAGTGGGGCTAGGTCAGTAGGTCAGGTCATTGAATTAAGCTCGAGTTGATTATATATATGAGCGAAAAACAAAATCCGGCATCAGTTTCATTCTAACTAGAAAAAGAATAATGTCTGGACGTGGTAAAGGAGGAAAAGGTCTAGGAAAGGGGGGCGCTAAGCGTCACAGGAAAGTTCTTCGTGATAACATCCAGGGAATCACCAAGCCAGCAATCCGTCGTCTCGCCCGCAGAGGTGGTGTGAAGAGAATTTCTGGACTCATCTACGAGGAAACCCGAGGAGTCCTGAAGGTTTTCTTGGAGAACGTCATCCGAGATGCCGTCACCTACACCGAGCATGCCAAGAGGAAGACCGTCACAGCCATGGACGTCGTCTATGCTCTGAAGAGACAAGGCAGAACCCTCTACGGATTCGGAGGTTAAACGTTTTTCACGGATAACGAACAACAAACGGCCCTTTTTAGGGCCACAACATCTCTAGAATTTCACTTTCTTCAAGTTGTCATATAAACTATCCCTGCCTTCCTTCCTTCATTCATTCATTCATTCATTCATTCATTCATTCATTCATTCATTCATTCATTCATTCATTCATTCATTCATTCATTCATTCATTCACACAAGTGCAGTGTATACATTACATACATACATACATACATACATACACATTAACCTGGCTGGAAATTAAAACGCCATACACATCGATACTTGCCTATGGGGGAGCAGTGAAGATCATGATCAGCTTCACTCTTGTAATATAACACCATTCACACTCCTGTGCATAAATAGTAACAACATTAAAACGTGTAAACACACATGACAACACCGATGTAAGCAATGACTCTGATTGGTCCGTTTATCTCGGGTAACACGTTATGACATTAATATCATGAGAATTGAAGGAATACACGTCATTACTGGGGAAAAAACCCATCACTAAATCAAAACATCTATTATTGTAGGTAATGGAAATGTGGGGATGGGATACAGTTTGATCCACGTTACGTAGCAGTGTTGTTCCAGTCATGTTTTTCTTCCATTTGAGATGTGCTACGTTGCCGTTGAGTTGATAACGTGAGTAGAACACTGAAATTCTATATATCTAATCATGGTGAAACGGCTTAAGAGTGTCGTAAGCTAGCAATTTGTCATGATCACCAAAAAAACACTACCGAACATGCTTCCAGGACGAGATAGCTGATTCGTCGAATAATTAATTTCAGTTTCGTAAGCTGCGTTTTCATTGGCCGAGCTTAATTCTGACCAAAAGTAGGTCAATCCCCCTCTCCTCATATAAATAGCAAACGAAACGCGTTTCCGCACATTATCATTTTGATACTGAATCATGCCTGCTCAAGCAAAAGGAGGAGTTGCAAGCAAAGGGTCTAAGAAGGCCGCCACCAAGGCTAAGGCCGCTCGTGGCACCGACAAGAAACGAAGGAGGAAGAGGAGGGAATCGTACGCCATCTACATCTACAAAGTATTGAAGCAGGTTCACCCCGACACCGGTATCTCCAGTAAGGCTATGTCCATCATGAACAGCTTTGTCAACGACATCTTTGAGAGAATCGCTGCCGAGGCATCCAGACTTGCTCACTACAACAAGAGATCAACAATCACCAGCCGAGAGGTGCAGACAGCCGTTAGGCTTTTGTTGCCCGGTGAATTGGCCAAGCACGCCGTCAGTGAAGGCACCAAGGCCGTCACAAAGTACACCAGCAGCAAGTAAACACACATCTGCTTACTGGCAAAACAAAAACGGCCCTTATCAGGGCCACCAAATTTCTAGATAGCCACTTTTCACATTGTCTAAACATCCTACAATACAATACAATACAATATAATATAATATAATATAACAGAACAATGAGCAAAAATGTAATCACTCAGTCAACAGAATCGTCCCAAATTAAATGCATTCACAGGCTCGCCAACCCTAATTGTGGAGTCATTTATTTGTTTTAAAATGCATACAGTTCGGAAGCCTATTATTGGAAAGGATAAGATAATGTTAAAAGGTTCTCGCACACACCGCAAATTCAAATAATCCTTCTCCGTTGAACTACGGTCGTGAAAAGTTGCATATACCGGCGATTGCCACTGGACTAACAAAAAAGCACTGCCGAACAGGCTTCCAAAACGAGCTCGCTGATTCGTTTAATAATTAATCAGCTGCTCTATAACCTGCAATTTGATTGGCCGAGCTTAAATCAGACCAAAAGTAGGTCAATCCCCCTGACTGGGGTATATATAGCAAGGTCGAAATATTTTAGAGTATTCAGATTTCTCTGATCACTACTACAAAGCTTATCCTAAATCATGTCTGGACGAGGAAAAGGAGGAAAGACGAAGGGAAAGGCAAAGAGCCGATCCAGCAGGGCCGGATTACAGTTCCCCGTAGGAAGAATTCACCGTCTTCTCCGAAAGGGAAACTATGCTGAGCGAGTGGGAGCTGGAGCCCCAGTTTACCTGGCTGCCGTTCTTGAATACTTAGCAGCTGAAGTTTTGGAATTGGCAGGAAACGCTGCTCGTGATAACAAGAAGAGCAGAATCATCCCACGTCACTTGCAATTGGCCATCCGAAATGACGAAGAATTGAACAAACTTTTGTCAGGAGTCACCATTGCCCAGGGTGGTGTACTTCCCAACATCCAAGCCGTTCTTCTGCCAAAGAAGACCAGCAAGGCTAGCAAGTAGATTGTCGAACAACAACCGACTTCACAACAACGGCCCTTTTAAGGGCCATCATTTTCCTAGAAAGTTACTCTCTTCCTATTGTCTTAACACACACACCAGCTGCATAACACCTCTTACTCAACCCCCCAACATTACCAAATCAAATTACACCTACGTTTTCAATGAAAATTTACTTCCAATACAATACACCACCACGGTAATACGTGTTCCATGTTACATGTGGAAGGGAACCGTTTGCTCATGATTGAGATCGTGTTTTTTGGACATGCAAAGGCGCCCGCATCTCCTTACACGGTCTGTCTGGCCTAATGAATGAGCTTTAAGCAACACTATCTGTATAGGGATCGTGCCCTGGACCCGTTTGTTACCTGTCTAAGATAAACGTGTTCACGTAAAGTACTCCAACAGAGCCCCGGTCTTGAAAATTCCGAGTGTTTTGGTTCAACCTCGCACTTTTCACACAGGACTGTGGCCTCTGTATGGCCTGAAAACACATTAGAAAAACAGATTTAGGGGGAAAGAAGTCCAAATATCTGGGCAGAGATTATGAAATTCGTTTTTAACCACCCCCATGACGATAGAAGAGAGTTTTTCTCTCGTCGAGAAACACAACAATCATTCACAAATGAGACAATTTCTTCGAGGTGCTTTCGATCGCGTCCGCGCTCTTAATTCTCTATCCCTCTAACTAGATATATAGTAGCATATTCCAAGTTGGGTTCATTCTTCATTTACGACGAAGAGTTTAAGCACGATGACTGACGCCGCACCAACAACACCCAAAGCTAAGAAGGCTAGCAAGCCTAAAGTGCCTGCAGCGCACCCAAAATACAGTGAGATGGTCAGCCAGGCAATCTCCAGTCTTAAGGAGAGGGGAGGCTCATCCAGACAGGCTATTCTGAAGTACATCTGCGCCAACTTCAAGGTCGGAACCAACGCAACTTCAGTGAACAGCCATCTGAAGCTGGCTCTCAAGTCCGGAGTTACAAAGGGAGCACTGAAGCAGGCAAAGGGAACTGGAGCAGCTGGTTCTTTCCGACTGGGAGAGGTAAAGAAAGTTGCCAAGAAAGCAACCAAACCCAAGAAGGCCACACCAGCAAAGAAGAAGTCAGCAGTTAAGAAACCAGCAAAGAAAGCCGGGGAGAAGAAGGTTAAGGCAGCAAAGAAAGCTACACCAAAAAAGAAGGCAGCCGCCAAAAAACCAGCAGTCAAGAAGGCCGGTGAAAAGAAATCGGTTAAGAAGGCTACACCCAAAAAGAAGGTAGCTGCCAAAAAACCTGCCGCAAAGAAGCCTGCTGCTAAGAAAGCCGCCGCCAAGAAGTAGATGTCTTACCAGTAGTTTCTGGAAAACATCTCCTACAAAAAAAAAGGTCCTTTTCAGGACCATCAAAACCCTAGAAAGAACTTTCCTTCATTGTCAAAACCCTTATCGATTCCTTTCCGGCTCCTTTTCCAATGAATGCACCCACCCAACCCTGCCCCCGAACACGTCAACATTCTGTTCTAACAAGGACTCTCCTAGGGTAGCCAAAATGGGATTACGTGATTCCCACTCTCCCTATATTAGTATCTAGCGAAACCTGTACACAGGCAAAAGAAACGTCATCAGAGCCGGAACGGAGAGAAGCTGTACTGGCTCCTCCTTTACCGAAAAAGTGCTGTTAAAGTGCTCTTTAAAAGACAGTCGGACTGACCAGCTTCTGTAATACAGACAGCGAAGTCCTTCCGAAAACGACTTCAAAACTTCGTCGAATATACAGAGTCAGAAAAGACGCAGCCGAACAACCCGCTAAAACGCGGCCTCTGATTGGTCGAGCATAAAAAGAGAGCAAATCTCATTGGCCGGATTTCAATCCGATTTCGACGTTTAAGCTCAACGTGCTTTGGACCGTAATAACTTTTTACCCCAGTAACGAAATCAATTCGTTTCTCTTGTGAATTATTGCATTTCATATGGCCTTCTAGACGGTACTAAATTATAAAACATTCAATTCAGTTGGTACACGCACTAAAGGGTTGAAAATTGTGGACGTCACTTAGTGAATTCTGCCCGAAAATGCAACGGATGAAAGAGGACATCTGATTGGTTAAATTTCAATCCGTTTTAAGGCTCAAGCTCGGGCATTTTATCGACAGCCAATCGCGTGCTGGTCCGCGTTTCAACCCGATAAAAGCAAACGACATTGCTAGTTCGCACACACTCGCAGACTTGGCACCAAGGTGGAAGGACGTTCTCATATAAATCTCACAGTGAATTAAAATACATAGAAATATGAGTGATTCGAACTACTTTAACTATTTTTAGATTTTGTGACCACGTGGGTATTAGTGAAAAATTTTGGATTATTTTGGACAATGAAGTAAAAACGGTATTTAGAAAAAATATTTATTTTTTAGAACCCAACCCGACACGTTTCCAGAAGAGGAGGACCATCATCAACAATCGAACAACAAATGAACCTCAAGTTCATATTAGAAATACTCTCGCTGACGAATAGCTATCTTTTTACTACTATTGCAATATTCAAAAATCTTACGTAAATTTAAAAGTCGTGTAACAAACTGCAATAACTCAAAGTAGAATATAAAACGTCCTTTCCCTTTCCACAACCCAATAACTAACTTATAATACACTGCTCTTTACACAGTGTATTATACACCTATACATATATATATATACTTATTTTATACATAGTATTTGTTATTTATTTCAGAGGAAAATTGTATGCATAGTATAGATTTTAATTGTGTCTTTCTTTTTAGCTCAATAATACAGACTGGACTCTCAGCACAATAATTTTAAGTTATCTAGTGTAGTATATAGTGTGTTTTATATCATTTTCTCTGGGCTTATTCACTATACCAATCAACATGTCATTAAATTTAGAAGGGTTTGGTGCGGCCATCAATCCCGGCCAAATGCATGTTATCCAAAAAAATACATGGCCGTTTAAGTTATATATCAAATCTGTGGGTGAGAGGGACTTTGGGGGAGTTTCTCCCTTAGCCCTCGCACGAGACAGAACTTTGGCCGGGATGGTGGACTGCATTATTCCACTTAAAAACGGGACACTACTGGTGAAACCCAAATCGGCCGAAACCCTGAACCAGGTTAGAACTCTCACTCCTCTGATCATATGTAAGAATTCTTGCAAATCTTTCTTACCAGAGGAATGCTCAACTGTGGAAGGGGTAATACACATACACCCCCGGGAAAAAATAGAAGATTGGGTAGATCACTTAGAGGTAGTAGGGGCAAATAAGGCCCCAATTTTAAATATATCTAGGATCGTCAACAGATACAACAAAGTTACGGGGATAGCAAAAATAGTATTTCAAGGAGAGAAACTGCCGAATCATATAAAGATAAAAAATTCAGACGTCTTTATCCCCATAGAATCTTATCAAGTTCAGCCACTAAGATGTTTTCATTGTCAGGGTTTCGGCCACACGGCGCATAAATGTAGAAGTACGGTAAAATGTGCCCGTTGTGCAGAGGACCACGGGAGTGGGGATTGTGAGCACCCTATCCGCTGCCCAAACTGTACAGGGTCACATACTGCACGTTACAGATTGTGCCCTGAATACGTTAAAGCCTCCGGAATACAATCATACAAAAACAAAAATGGTTGCTCTTGGGCTCGGGCTGCAGAAATCTGCCGGCAGCTCCAAAGACAATCTGTAAATGTCTGCCCTGACCTCCAATCTCACCGGGGGGTTTCCACCAGACCAGCTGCAAATTTCCGCCCAGACCTCCAATCTCACCGGGGGGTTTCTACCAGACCAGCTGCAAATGTCTGCACAGACCTCCAATCTCCCCTGGGGGTTTCCGCCAGACCAGCTGCCCGCTGGGAGGTAACTCATAATAACATAACCCCCCCTGCTTCACCAATCTCTCCAAAAAGATCAACCCCTTTACCCACACAGGTCACAAATAAAACGACCCAGGTCAATCCACCTCAAGTATCACCAATCCAGCCCCTGTTATCTTCCCAAATTACCCCAAATAAGGTCACACCCAAAAAGAAACAGGTTAAATCACCCCGACCCACATGTGCTACTTCAATCAACAAGACCCCTGCATCCTCCTCAATGGCCGTGAATACACCCAAAAGTGCCACTTCACCTAGCACTTTCCCTTCATTCTGCTTAGGATCAAGTCCCGCCTCTTCCTGCAGTTGGTCATCGCAATGCACAACATTAGACAGCCCAAATAACACAACAAAGGACAATTGGGATAAAAAACAAAATTCTTTTACACCAAGAAAGTCCCCGACATTTAAAAATGGGGAATCCTCCCTGACTGATGTATCCCAAATGGACTCGTCTGAGGAATCCACCCCCCCTATGCATATTAAAGGAACTAAGAAGGCAGCCAATCAATATACAAAAAAAGTCTTCTCCACCCAAAACACACAGACTGATGCAGTCTCAGACATAATAACCCTTGATTGTGGAAATCAAGACCAAAAACTCACTCTTATAGAACTTTCCACAATCATACTTAACTTTTTAGAAATAAAAATTATGGGAGGAACCATCAACGCAAACAAAATAAAAGAATTTATCATTAAAATTCTTCGAGCAAAACAGCTAAAACCTACAACCAAGTCCTCTGTTACTGCCAAAAAGTCAACCCGCACCCCAGTCACTCGCCCTACACAGAATCCATATACCCAATCAATAACCCCTTTACTCCCATTAACAATGACAAACACAAGAATAAGTCAAACCGGCTCATTCATTCACGGGCCTAGGCTAAAAAGTCTCACGTCCCCACTCAAAACTGCGAGTGGATACAAACGGCTAAACATGGGCACACCTACGAAAAATAGAGGCTCCAAAATAATGGGCTATAAATAAATAATTTTCAATATAATCAAGAATTTGAAAATACTGAACCTAAATGTGCGTGGGCTCACAGCTCACACACATACTGAAATTAAACACTTTCTGGACCTCAATCATATCGACATTATATGTATTCAGGAAACAAAATTATCGGAGAAATCAACCAAAAATATCCCGGGATACAAAGTTGAGTTTAAGAATTACAAAAATAAAAATGACCAAATCTGCGGCGGTTTGGCCATTTACATCAAACACGGCATAAACTACAAAAACATCATCATAGACAACGTTATGGATCAGAAAGGGGATACAAAACTTGAGGTTCAAATTATTCAAGTATTCTTTGGCCACTCTCCCTTTTATCTGGTTAACATATACTCAAGGGGGTGCGATCCTACATCTTTAGGCCACTTAGAAAATATCTTACCAAAAGGAGACGTAGTAATTACTGGGGATTTCAACGCACATAACCTTATATGGGGATCTGCCAAAACAGATAACCATGGGCGTGCTGTCGAGGAGTGGATTGATTTACACAACCTAGTACTGCACAATGATGGGACACCAACCAGGGTCGATGCACACACTGGGAACCTCACCTGCATCGATCTGACTATTACTAGTCCCAAAATCTCAAGTGAGATTTTTTGGCAAGTCCTGCAAGACAACTGGGGTACGGATCACTTCCCAATTCTAATAACTATAAACAAGTCAAATAATGAAAATCAAGTTACGGAGGAGAGATTTAACTTTAATAAAGCAGATTGGGATGCTTTCTACATGAAAAGTGAGGAAATCACCACTACGGAAGTCTATGATGATGATATAAACATATACAATACAAAAATAACGGAACAATTTCTGAAGGTCGCAATAGAGACTATCCCTGCATCTAAACCAGTAAAACACAATAGGAAAAATGTACCGTGGTGGAATGAAGAATGTGAAAATGCAATCAAGGAAAGAAAAAAATGCCTCATAAACATTAAACGTCATCCAAGTGAAGTCAACCTGGTCAAATACAAAGAGGCCTCTAATCTCTGTAAAGAGGTCATTCTTAGAAATAAAACAGATAATTGGAATGAATTCTGCGAAAATTGTATTATTGACCCAAAAAATTCGTTAGAATTTTGGAACAAAATACGCAGAATTAAGGGTAATCCAATCAGACCAACTCCCATCCTAAAGGGAAACAACAAAGACGCTATTACCTCCCTTGACAAAGCAAACATACTTGTCAAACACTATGCCAAAGTCTCCAGCGAAGATAACATCGACCCAGAAGTTTTGGCCAGACAAAAATCTTTTGAACGAATTCAACATAAAAAAATTAACTCCCCTCCATTAGATAATGAGAACAGTCCAATCAACCATGACTTCACTTTACAAGAATTAAAAGATTGCATTAGTAGCAGGAAAAATTCCGCCGCGGGTATGGACAAACTTACATACACAATGTTCAAACATATGCCTGAATCAGCCTTACAAGTCTGGCTTTCATTTTTCAATAAGGTATGGCGGGAAGGGGAGTATCCCAAGGATTGGAAAGTCGCCTGCGTTATACCTTTACCAAAAAAAGACAAAGACCCAAATGATCCTAAATCATATAGACCTATTAGTTTAACCTCTCACCCCGGGAAATTGCTTGAAGGGATGGTGAAGATACGTTTAGAAACATATTTAGAATCAAAAAAAGTAATAAACCCCTTCCAATCCGGCTTTCGGAAGGGGCGCAGCACACTTGATCAGCTTGCTCGACTACAGCATGATGTCCTTTGTGCAAAAAACAAGGGTCATTACGTTCTAGCTATCTTCCTAGACCTGGAGGCCGCATTCGACTTAGCATGGCACTCAGGTATCTTATATAAATTACAAAAACACGGAGTCACAGGGCGATGCTTTAGTTATATAAAGTCCTTTCTGCTGGATAGAAAGATAAGGGTTAAAGTCGGGGATGCTATCTCGGACTGCGAAACACTATCAAGAGGCACCCCACAAGGTGCCATAATATCCCCTTTACTCTTTTCACTTCTTATTAATGATCTCCCAGATGCAATAAAGGGGACAGGGATGGTAATTAGTCAATTTGCCGATGACTCGGGCGGATGGCTAAAGGGAGTCCGTGTCAAAACCCTACAAAAAAAGGCTCAGGTAGGGCTGGACTGCATATGGCGCTGGTCCCAGAAATGGGGTTTCAAAATCTCACAATCTAAAACAGTAGGGATTTTATTCGGAAACAGAAAACAGCACCCAGTAGAAGTAAATTTAGGAGGCACAAAAATAAAATTTCAGAAGACAGTCAAATTTTTAGGTATGACGCTTGATCAGAAATTCAACTTTCAGCCGCATATAAAAGAAATAACGGCCAGGTGTCAAAAGGACTTGAACATAATGAGAATGCTAAGGGGTACCAAATTTGGTTCAAATAAACAATCACTCCTGCTTCTCTACAAGTCCTTAATACGTCCAAAATTAGACTATGGTGCCATAGTATATAATTGTGCGACAAAAACAGGGATTAAAATGTTAAATACTATCCAGCATAAGGCCCTAGTCATTGCCCTAGGTGCACTCCGATCCTCCCCATCAGCCCTATTAGAACAAGAAGCAGGGATTGAGCCTCTGGATCTGCGACGCGAATCGCTTAGTTTAAAATATTGGGCTAGGGTTGCAAGCAGACCTTGCAATCCCGTAAACGAAATCATCGGATCTGGGTTCTATGTTAAGGCCAGATACCAAAGGATCAAAACCCCACAATTACCATTTGGTGCCGCCGTAAATCAGCTGGCAGTGGAATACCAGATCGATGAATTCAGTATAGCAGACTTCAGACCGCGTTTGGACGCCCCATGGTTATTATCTACTCCCAAAGTCGACATATCCCTAAGTTCTCAATTTACAAAAAAGGACAATCCCAATATTATTTTGAAAAAAACAAAAGTCTATGTAGACGAGATCTATTCAGAGCACCTTCAAATATTCACAGATGGTAGCAAAAATACAGAAAATGCAGTTTCTGCTGCAATGGTTATTCCAGAGCGAAACATCACCATAGCTCAAAGACTTAGCAAACACTTATCCATATATGCAGCAGAACTCACTGCCATAAGATATGCACTTAACTGGACTCTAGACAACAGACCAAACCAAATTGCTATCCTGTCTGACTCACTTTCGGCACTACAATCCATCCAAAATAGATATAGTAACTCTAGACCTGACATTTTAGAAAATATACTATCCCTACATGATCAGTGCTATGTTAACAATATCAAAATTTCATTAGTTTGGTGTCCAGCTCATGTCAACTTCCAGGGAAATGAAATAGCGGATATGGCGGCCAAGGGCGCACTGAATAGTTCTGTATGTGATAACGTTCCCCTGTCAAAATCAGAAATCTATGCACTTATAAAAGCAAAAATGAAAAACAAATGGGCAGAAAGGCTGGCAAAATACCAACACAGCCAGTATATAAATCATAATGGAATAAGTTTCAAACCGCCACAGACCTACTCCACCTCGAGACGGGTGGACAGGGCTGTGACGCGTTTGAGGCTAAAACACAATCTATTGACAGGTAGCGTGGGATACCACATTCTGGGCGGCTCGCCCATTTGCCCAGAGTGTAAGGTTCGAAACACAACAGAACATTATCTGCTGGACTGTAGCGTTCATGGGAGGGCAAGATTTAAGTTCTCTGGGGCTTTACAACGGATAGGTGTCGCCTTTGAGATGAAAAACGTTTTGTTTCCGTCGAAGGCTCTACAAGCATCCACATTTCTTGCCCTGGAGACTTACCTGCTTGACTGTCAGATGACAGACAAAATCTAAATAGTAGTAATCTCCTTTTTGTTCATTTTTAACTGGTTGAATACAGTGCAATTTATGAATTTTGCTCCCTTTTCGCCAATGTTATTTGTTTTGGGGTGCCTATGATCGCATCCTTAAAATATTTAATCATTGCTTAATTAATTAACGACTGGGACTTTCGACCGGGACCACGCTGAGATAATCTTTTACAGTTTTAAGCATTCTACAAGTCAAATAAATCAAATATAGGCGGAAAGCAAATATATCTCAATCAATAGGAGATACCCTATAATCACCCCTACAGTTCTAAAAACAGCAGAAATTTAGACTAAATAAATACACTTCCTTATTCAAAGGGGACCTTTAAATAATTACAGGAAGTGCTAAAACATAAATTCCCTTGTAACTACGTAGAAATTTGTAATGTTTTATTCTTAGGTTGCGCTGTCTTCTTCCCTGGCCGATGCACAAGAGGGGGAAATGGGAAAAAGGGCTCCCAATTCGCCCGTCCGCGACTTGTAGCAAATACACCCCTTTGGCTTTTGCTTTTCCAGTTTTCAAAAGAGGAAACGACTGGCTGGACTGACTGAGGCGGCCGGCCTGTTGTCTCCATTCTTACATTTTTTATTAGACACAGGGAGGTCTAAACAACGCAAGCTCAATTCAAGGAACTGACACGCATTTTCCCGTCTTCTAGAGAGACGAAGCATCAAGCTGGACTAGCTAAAGCGGCTGGCTTGATTGACTTCAATCTTATAAGAATTACGTTGGTGTGTGGGCGGGTTTTATGTTGATTCATTTTCAACGAGATTGTTTGTTGGGGGGTGTCTGCTATCGCGTCCGCGCCCTTAAAAATATTAAAAATAAATAAACGCAAGCTCAATTCTATGGACTGACACACATTCTCCCGTCTTCTAGAGAGAAGAGGCGTCAAGCTGGACTGACTGAGGCGGCTGGCTTGATTGACTTCAATCTTATAGGGA
Source organism: Serripes groenlandicus (assembly GCA_031761405.1). Lineage (NCBI taxonomy): Eukaryota > Metazoa > Mollusca > Bivalvia > Cardiida > Cardiidae > Serripes > Serripes groenlandicus. The sequence goes on from JASEVX010000015.1 coordinate 2,754,144, forward strand.
GTACGTTAGTGTGTGGGCGGTTTTTATGTTGCTTCATTCTTCATCGGTGTTTTTAACAATAAAATAACGGGATAACTAGAAGTGGAGCTCTGTGTAGGGTCTTTCACGGCCCGTGACCTAGTCGGGCGCACAGACTCTATTTTCGGTAATCGGAAATGAAATACATTTTAACAACAATATAATAATGATTTCAAGGAAATTAGTTAACATCTTTAGACAAATAAACAATAGATATGTGCATGCTGTATTATAGATTAAAACATAGTTTTATAAACAATAGAAATGTGCATAATGTACTATATATTAAACAATAGATATATAAACGATAGGTATGTGCATGATGTATGATATAGTAAACAATAGTTATAACACTAATCCCCTCAACCCCCTTAACCCGTAGAAGAAGAAAAAAAAAAAAAACCAAAAAAAAAAAAAAACCAAAAAAAAAAAAAAAACCAAAAACAACAACAACTTATATATATATAGGTATATACATATATGTGTATAGATCTATATATATACTAGATAGTCTGCAAACCACTAGTCCGAAAACAATAATAGTAGTCATAACGATAGCTGCTCGCCAAATGGCATTAATGCCGAGCGCGAGGGTAAACAACGCCAAACAACAACAACAAGTTCGCACACATTCTCTATCTATCAAGATGGCCAGAACAAAGCAGACAGCTCGAAAATCCACCGGAGGAAAGGCTCCAAGAAAGCAGTTGGCTACTAAAGCCGCCCGAAAGAGCGCGCCAGCCACTGGAGGAGTTAAGAAGCCCCACAGATACAGGCCCGGAACCGTCGCTCTTCGTGAAATCAGACGTTACCAGAAGAGCACAGAGCTTCTGATCCGAAAACTTCCATTCCAGCGTCTGGTCCGTGAAATCGCCCAGGACTTCAAGACTGATCTCCGATTCCAGAGCTCAGCTGTTATGGCTCTACAGGAAGCTAGCGAGGCTTACTTGGTTGGTTTGTTTGAAGATACTAACCTGTGTGCCATCCACGCTAAACGTGTCACCATTATGCCAAAGGACATCCAGCTTGCCCGAAGAATCCGAGGTGAACGTGCTTAAACGGTTTCTAATTGAAACAAAGCAGCAAAAACGGCCCTTTTTAGGGCCACAAAAAAAACCTAGAGAGAATAACTTCTACCTAATTGTCCTTTTAACCCCATAAGTTCAGGCATTCAGTGGGTAAACACTGAAAATCTGTCATCTACTGACTACTACACCTAGGCATACACATATGTTAAAGGACTTATTTCACATGGTCACAGACTTGTATATATATCCACCATAAACATGTATATGTAAAAGGACTCATTTCACATGGTCACAGACTTGTATTCTACCTCGATCAAATGAAATCAAAATAATTCACATGCATGCTATACATATTTACACAAGCTGCTTAAACACAATGTCATACAGTCAATGCATTCGATTCGGGTGAAGACTTGCATACCCTTAGGCATGGACATATGTAGGAGGACTTATTTCACATTGTCACGGACTTGTTTCCAGCAAATCAAGTAATCCAGTCAGCTCGTTTTCTCTTCCTTTTCCACGATATTTCCAAAGTGGATGTCGAAACGGCATAGGATATGATTTAACACTTACCGTACTCTGATTGGCTCCGATTTATCGCATTGTGCTTAATTCTTAAATCAATGACCTGACCTACTGACCTACTGACCTCCCAACAAAATGAAACAAGCCCGAGAAACCTAGTGGGGCTAGGTCAGTAGGTCAGGTCATTGAATTAAGCTCGAGTTGATTATATATATGAGCGAAAAACAAAATCCGGCATCAGTTTCATTCTAACTAGAAAAAGAATAATGTCTGGACGTGGTAAAGGAGGAAAAGGTCTAGGAAAGGGGGGCGCTAAGCGTCACAGGAAAGTTCTTCGTGATAACATCCAGGGAATCACCAAGCCAGCAATCCGTCGTCTCGCCCGCAGAGGTGGTGTGAAGAGAATTTCTGGACTCATCTACGAGGAAACCCGAGGAGTCCTGAAGGTTTTCTTGGAGAACGTCATCCGAGATGCCGTCACCTACACCGAGCATGCCAAGAGGAAGACCGTCACAGCCATGGACGTCGTCTATGCTCTGAAGAGACAAGGCAGAACCCTCTACGGATTCGGAGGTTAAACGTTTTTCACGGATAACGAACAACAAACGGCCCTTTTTAGGGCCACAACATCTCTAGAATTTCACTTTCTTCAAGTTGTCATATAAACTATCCCTGCCTTCCTTCCTTCATTCATTCATTCATTCATTCATTCATTCATTCATTCATTCATTCATTCATTCATTCATTCATTCATTCATTCATTCATTCATTCATTCACACAAGTGCAGTGTATACATTACATACATACATACATACATACATACACATTAACCTGGCTGGAAATTAAAACGCCATACACATCGATACTTGCCTATGGGGGAGCAGTGAAGATCATGATCAGCTTCACTCTTGTAATATAACACCATTCACACTCCTGTGCATAAATAGTAACAACATTAAAACGTGTAAACACACATGACAACACCGATGTAAGCAATGACTCTGATTGGTCCGTTTATCTCGGGTAACACGTTATGACATTAATATCATGAGAATTGAAGGAATACACGTCATTACTGGGGAAAAAACCCATCACTAAATCAAAACATCTATTATTGTAGGTAATGGAAATGTGGGGATGGGATACAGTTTGATCCACGTTACGTAGCAGTGTTGTTCCAGTCATGTTTTTCTTCCATTTGAGATGTGCTACGTTGCCGTTGAGTTGATAACGTGAGTAGAACACTGAAATTCTATATATCTAATCATGGTGAAACGGCTTAAGAGTGTCGTAAGCTAGCAATTTGTCATGATCACCAAAAAAACACTACCGAACATGCTTCCAGGACGAGATAGCTGATTCGTCGAATAATTAATTTCAGTTTCGTAAGCTGCGTTTTCATTGGCCGAGCTTAATTCTGACCAAAAGTAGGTCAATCCCCCTCTCCTCATATAAATAGCAAACGAAACGCGTTTCCGCACATTATCATTTTGATACTGAATCATGCCTGCTCAAGCAAAAGGAGGAGTTGCAAGCAAAGGGTCTAAGAAGGCCGCCACCAAGGCTAAGGCCGCTCGTGGCACCGACAAGAAACGAAGGAGGAAGAGGAGGGAATCGTACGCCATCTACATCTACAAAGTATTGAAGCAGGTTCACCCCGACACCGGTATCTCCAGTAAGGCTATGTCCATCATGAACAGCTTTGTCAACGACATCTTTGAGAGAATCGCTGCCGAGGCATCCAGACTTGCTCACTACAACAAGAGATCAACAATCACCAGCCGAGAGGTGCAGACAGCCGTTAGGCTTTTGTTGCCCGGTGAATTGGCCAAGCACGCCGTCAGTGAAGGCACCAAGGCCGTCACAAAGTACACCAGCAGCAAGTAAACACACATCTGCTTACTGGCAAAACAAAAACGGCCCTTATCAGGGCCACCAAATTTCTAGATAGCCACTTTTCACATTGTCTAAACATCCTACAATACAATACAATACAATATAATATAATATAATATAACAGAACAATGAGCAAAAATGTAATCACTCAGTCAACAGAATCGTCCCAAATTAAATGCATTCACAGGCTCGCCAACCCTAATTGTGGAGTCATTTATTTGTTTTAAAATGCATACAGTTCGGAAGCCTATTATTGGAAAGGATAAGATAATGTTAAAAGGTTCTCGCACACACCGCAAATTCAAATAATCCTTCTCCGTTGAACTACGGTCGTGAAAAGTTGCATATACCGGCGATTGCCACTGGACTAACAAAAAAGCACTGCCGAACAGGCTTCCAAAACGAGCTCGCTGATTCGTTTAATAATTAATCAGCTGCTCTATAACCTGCAATTTGATTGGCCGAGCTTAAATCAGACCAAAAGTAGGTCAATCCCCCTGACTGGGGTATATATAGCAAGGTCGAAATATTTTAGAGTATTCAGATTTCTCTGATCACTACTACAAAGCTTATCCTAAATCATGTCTGGACGAGGAAAAGGAGGAAAGACGAAGGGAAAGGCAAAGAGCCGATCCAGCAGGGCCGGATTACAGTTCCCCGTAGGAAGAATTCACCGTCTTCTCCGAAAGGGAAACTATGCTGAGCGAGTGGGAGCTGGAGCCCCAGTTTACCTGGCTGCCGTTCTTGAATACTTAGCAGCTGAAGTTTTGGAATTGGCAGGAAACGCTGCTCGTGATAACAAGAAGAGCAGAATCATCCCACGTCACTTGCAATTGGCCATCCGAAATGACGAAGAATTGAACAAACTTTTGTCAGGAGTCACCATTGCCCAGGGTGGTGTACTTCCCAACATCCAAGCCGTTCTTCTGCCAAAGAAGACCAGCAAGGCTAGCAAGTAGATTGTCGAACAACAACCGACTTCACAACAACGGCCCTTTTAAGGGCCATCATTTTCCTAGAAAGTTACTCTCTTCCTATTGTCTTAACACACACACCAGCTGCATAACACCTCTTACTCAACCCCCCAACATTACCAAATCAAATTACACCTACGTTTTCAATGAAAATTTACTTCCAATACAATACACCACCACGGTAATACGTGTTCCATGTTACATGTGGAAGGGAACCGTTTGCTCATGATTGAGATCGTGTTTTTTGGACATGCAAAGGCGCCCGCATCTCCTTACACGGTCTGTCTGGCCTAATGAATGAGCTTTAAGCAACACTATCTGTATAGGGATCGTGCCCTGGACCCGTTTGTTACCTGTCTAAGATAAACGTGTTCACGTAAAGTACTCCAACAGAGCCCCGGTCTTGAAAATTCCGAGTGTTTTGGTTCAACCTCGCACTTTTCACACAGGACTGTGGCCTCTGTATGGCCTGAAAACACATTAGAAAAACAGATTTAGGGGGAAAGAAGTCCAAATATCTGGGCAGAGATTATGAAATTCGTTTTTAACCACCCCCATGACGATAGAAGAGAGTTTTTCTCTCGTCGAGAAACACAACAATCATTCACAAATGAGACAATTTCTTCGAGGTGCTTTCGATCGCGTCCGCGCTCTTAATTCTCTATCCCTCTAACTAGATATATAGTAGCATATTCCAAGTTGGGTTCATTCTTCATTTACGACGAAGAGTTTAAGCACGATGACTGACGCCGCACCAACAACACCCAAAGCTAAGAAGGCTAGCAAGCCTAAAGTGCCTGCAGCGCACCCAAAATACAGTGAGATGGTCAGCCAGGCAATCTCCAGTCTTAAGGAGAGGGGAGGCTCATCCAGACAGGCTATTCTGAAGTACATCTGCGCCAACTTCAAGGTCGGAACCAACGCAACTTCAGTGAACAGCCATCTGAAGCTGGCTCTCAAGTCCGGAGTTACAAAGGGAGCACTGAAGCAGGCAAAGGGAACTGGAGCAGCTGGTTCTTTCCGACTGGGAGAGGTAAAGAAAGTTGCCAAGAAAGCAACCAAACCCAAGAAGGCCACACCAGCAAAGAAGAAGTCAGCAGTTAAGAAACCAGCAAAGAAAGCCGGGGAGAAGAAGGTTAAGGCAGCAAAGAAAGCTACACCAAAAAAGAAGGCAGCCGCCAAAAAACCAGCAGTCAAGAAGGCCGGTGAAAAGAAATCGGTTAAGAAGGCTACACCCAAAAAGAAGGTAGCTGCCAAAAAACCTGCCGCAAAGAAGCCTGCTGCTAAGAAAGCCGCCGCCAAGAAGTAGATGTCTTACCAGTAGTTTCTGGAAAACATCTCCTACAAAAAAAAAGGTCCTTTTCAGGACCATCAAAACCCTAGAAAGAACTTTCCTTCATTGTCAAAACCCTTATCGATTCCTTTCCGGCTCCTTTTCCAATGAATGCACCCACCCAACCCTGCCCCCGAACACGTCAACATTCTGTTCTAACAAGGACTCTCCTAGGGTAGCCAAAATGGGATTACGTGATTCCCACTCTCCCTATATTAGTATCTAGCGAAACCTGTACACAGGCAAAAGAAACGTCATCAGAGCCGGAACGGAGAGAAGCTGTACTGGCTCCTCCTTTACCGAAAAAGTGCTGTTAAAGTGCTCTTTAAAAGACAGTCGGACTGACCAGCTTCTGTAATACAGACAGCGAAGTCCTTCCGAAAACGACTTCAAAACTTCGTCGAATATACAGAGTCAGAAAAGACGCAGCCGAACAACCCGCTAAAACGCGGCCTCTGATTGGTCGAGCATAAAAAGAGAGCAAATCTCATTGGCCGGATTTCAATCCGATTTCGACGTTTAAGCTCAACGTGCTTTGGACCGTAATAACTTTTTACCCCAGTAACGAAATCAATTCGTTTCTCTTGTGAATTATTGCATTTCATATGGCCTTCTAGACGGTACTAAATTATAAAACATTCAATTCAGTTGGTACACGCACTAAAGGGTTGAAAATTGTGGACGTCACTTAGTGAATTCTGCCCGAAAATGCAACGGATGAAAGAGGACATCTGATTGGTTAAATTTCAATCCGTTTTAAGGCTCAAGCTCGGGCATTTTATCGACAGCCAATCGCGTGCTGGTCCGCGTTTCAACCCGATAAAAGCAAACGACATTGCTAGTTCGCACACATTCTCTATCTATCAAGATGGCCAGAACAAAGCAGACAGCTCGAAAATCCACCGGAGGAAAGGCTCCAAGAAAGCAGTTGGCTACTAAAGCCGCCCGAAAGAGCGCGCCAGCCACTGGAGGAGTTAAGAAGCCCCACAGATACAGGCCCGGAACCGTCGCTCTTCGTGAAATCAGACGTTACCAGAAGAGCACAGAGCTTCTGATCCGAAAACTTCCATTCCAGCGTCTGGTCCGTGAAATCGCCCAGGACTTCAAGACTGATCTCCGATTCCAGAGCTCAGCTGTTATGGCTCTACAGGAAGCTAGCGAGGCTTACTTGGTTGGTTTGTTTGAAGATACTAACCTGTGTGCCATCCACGCTAAACGTGTCACCATTATGCCAAAGGACATCCAGCTTGCCCGAAGAATCCGAGGTGAACGTGCTTAAACGGTTTCTAATTGAAACAAAGCAGCAAAAACGGCCCTTTTTAGGGCCACAAAAAAAACCTAGAGAGAATAACTTCTACCTAATTGTCCTTTTAACCCCATAAGTTCAGGCATTCAGTGGGTAAACACTGAAAATCTGTCATCTACTGACTACTACACCTAGGCATACACATATGTTAAAGGACTTATTTCACATGGTCACAGACTTGTATATATATCCACCATAAACATGTATATGTAAAAGGACTCATTTCACATGGTCACAGACTTGTATTCTACCTCGATCAAATGAAATCAAAATAATTCACATGCATGCTATACATATTTACACAAGCTGCTTAAACACAATGTCATACAGTCAATGCATTCGATTCGGGTGAAGACTTGCATACCCTTAGGCATGGACATATGTAGGAGGACTTATTTCACATTGTCACGGACTTGTTTCCAGCAAATCAAGTAATCCAGTCAGCTCGTTTTCTCTTCCTTTTCCACGATATTTCCAAAGTGGATGTCGAAACGGCATAGGATATGATTTAACACTTACCGTACTCTGATTGGCTCCGATTTATCGCATTGTGCTTAATTCTTAAATCAATGACCTGACCTACTGACCTACTGACCTCCCAACAAAATGAAACAAGCCCGAGAAACCTAGTGGGGCTAGGTCAGTAGGTCAGGTCATTGAATTAAGCTCGAGTTGATTATATATATGAGCGAAAAACAAAATCCGGCATCAGTTTCATTCTAACTAGAAAAAGAATAATGTCTGGACGTGGTAAAGGAGGAAAAGGTCTAGGAAAGGGGGGCGCTAAGCGTCACAGGAAAGTTCTTCGTGATAACATCCAGGGAATCACCAAGCCAGCAATCCGTCGTCTCGCCCGCAGAGGTGGTGTGAAGAGAATTTCTGGACTCATCTACGAGGAAACCCGAGGAGTCCTGAAGGTTTTCTTGGAGAACGTCATCCGAGATGCCGTCACCTACACCGAGCATGCCAAGAGGAAGACCGTCACAGCCATGGACGTCGTCTATGCTCTGAAGAGACAAGGCAGAACCCTCTACGGATTCGGAGGTTAAACGTTTTTCACGGATAACGAACAACAAACGGCCCTTTTTAGGGCCACAACATCTCTAGAATTTCACTTTCTTCAAGTTGTCATATAAACTATCCCTGCCTTCCTTCCTTCATTCATTCATTCATTCATTCATTCATTCATTCATTCATTCATTCATTCATTCATTCATTCATTCATTCATTCATTCATTCATTCACACAAGTGCAGTGTATACATTACATACATACATACATACATACATACACATTAACCTGGCTGGAAATTAAAACGCCATACACATCGATACTTGCCTATGGGGGAGCAGTGAAGATCATGATCAGCTTCACTCTTGTAATATAACACCATTCACACTCCTGTGCATAAATAGTAACAACATTAAAACGTGTAAACACACATGACAACACCGATGTAAGCAATGACTCTGATTGGTCCGTTTATCTCGGGTAACACGTTATGACATTAATATCATGAGAATTGAAGGAATACACGTCATTACTGGGGAAAAAACCCATCACTAAATCAAAACATCTATTATTGTAGGTAATGGAAATGTGGGGATGGGATACAGTTTGATCCACGTTACGTAGCAGTGTTGTTCCAGTCATGTTTTTCTTCCATTTGAGATGTGCTACGTTGCCGTTGAGTTGATAACGTGAGTAGAACACTGAAATTCTATATATCTAATCATGGTGAAACGGCTTAAGAGTGTCGTAAGCTAGCAATTTGTCATGATCACCAAAAAAACACTACCGAACATGCTTCCAGGACGAGATAGCTGATTCGTCGAATAATTAATTTCAGTTTCGTAAGCTGCGTTTTCATTGGCCGAGCTTAATTCTGACCAAAAGTAGGTCAATCCCCCTCTCCTCATATAAATAGCAAACGAAACGCGTTTCCGCACATTATCATTTTGATACTGAATCATGCCTGCTCAAGCAAAAGGAGGAGTTGCAAGCAAAGGGTCTAAGAAGGCCGCCACCAAGGCTAAGGCCGCTCGTGGCACCGACAAGAAACGAAGGAGGAAGAGGAGGGAATCGTACGCCATCTACATCTACAAAGTATTGAAGCAGGTTCACCCCGACACCGGTATCTCCAGTAAGGCTATGTCCATCATGAACAGCTTTGTCAACGACATCTTTGAGAGAATCGCTGCCGAGGCATCCAGACTTGCTCACTACAACAAGAGATCAACAATCACCAGCCGAGAGGTGCAGACAGCCGTTAGGCTTTTGTTGCCCGGTGAATTGGCCAAGCACGCCGTCAGTGAAGGCACCAAGGCCGTCACAAAGTACACCAGCAGCAAGTAAACACACATCTGCTTACTGGCAAAACAAAAACGGCCCTTATCAGGGCCACCAAATTTCTAGATAGCCACTTTTCACATTGTCTAAACATCCTACAATACAATACAATACAATATAATATAATATAATATAACAGAACAATGAGCAAAAATGTAATCACTCAGTCAACAGAATCGTCCCAAATTAAATGCATTCACAGGCTCGCCAACCCTAATTGTGGAGTCATTTATTTGTTTTAAAATGCATACAGTTCGGAAGCCTATTATTGGAAAGGATAAGATAATGTTAAAAGGTTCTCGCACACACCGCAAATTCAAATAATCCTTCTCCGTTGAACTACGGTCGTGAAAAGTTGCATATACCGGCGATTGCCACTGGACTAACAAAAAAGCACTGCCGAACAGGCTTCCAAAACGAGCTCGCTGATTCGTTTAATAATTAATCAGCTGCTCTATAACCTGCAATTTGATTGGCCGAGCTTAAATCAGACCAAAAGTAGGTCAATCCCCCTGACTGGGGTATATATAGCAAGGTCGAAATATTTTAGAGTATTCAGATTTCTCTGATCACTACTACAAAGCTTATCCTAAATCATGTCTGGACGAGGAAAAGGAGGAAAGACGAAGGGAAAGGCAAAGAGCCGATCCAGCAGGGCCGGATTACAGTTCCCCGTAGGAAGAATTCACCGTCTTCTCCGAAAGGGAAACTATGCTGAGCGAGTGGGAGCTGGAGCCCCAGTTTACCTGGCTGCCGTTCTTGAATACTTAGCAGCTGAAGTTTTGGAATTGGCAGGAAACGCTGCTCGTGATAACAAGAAGAGCAGAATCATCCCACGTCACTTGCAATTGGCCATCCGAAATGACGAAGAATTGAACAAACTTTTGTCAGGAGTCACCATTGCCCAGGGTGGTGTACTTCCCAACATCCAAGCCGTTCTTCTGCCAAAGAAGACCAGCAAGGCTAGCAAGTAGATTGTCGAACAACAACCGACTTCACAACAACGGCCCTTTTAAGGGCCATCATTTTCCTAGAAAGTTACTCTCTTCCTATTGTCTTAACACACACACCAGCTGCATAACACCTCTTACTCAACCCCCCAACATTACCAAATCAAATTACACCTACGTTTTCAATGAAAATTTACTTCCAATACAATACACCACCACGGTAATACGTGTTCCATGTTACATGTGGAAGGGAACCGTTTGCTCATGATTGAGATCGTGTTTTTTGGACATGCAAAGGCGCCCGCATCTCCTTACACGGTCTGTCTGGCCTAATGAATGAGCTTTAAGCAACACTATCTGTATAGGGATCGTGCCCTGGACCCGTTTGTTACCTGTCTAAGATAAACGTGTTCACGTAAAGTACTCCAACAGAGCCCCGGTCTTGAAAATTCCGAGTGTTTTGGTTCAACCTCGCACTTTTCACACAGGACTGTGGCCTCTGTATGGCCTGAAAACACATTAGAAAAACAGATTTAGGGGGAAAGAAGTCCAAATATCTGGGCAGAGATTATGAAATTCGTTTTTAACCACCCCCATGACGATAGAAGAGAGTTTTTCTCTCGTCGAGAAACACAACAATCATTCACAAATGAGACAATTTCTTCGAGGTGCTTTCGATCGCGTCCGCGCTCTTAATTCTCTATCCCTCTAACTAGATATATAGTAGCATATTCCAAGTTGGGTTCATTCTTCATTTACGACGAAGAGTTTAAGCACGATGACTGACGCCGCACCAACAACACCCAAAGCTAAGAAGGCTAGCAAGCCTAAAGTGCCTGCAGCGCACCCAAAATACAGTGAGATGGTCAGCCAGGCAATCTCCAGTCTTAAGGAGAGGGGAGGCTCATCCAGACAGGCTATTCTGAAGTACATCTGCGCCAACTTCAAGGTCGGAACCAACGCAACTTCAGTGAACAGCCATCTGAAGCTGGCTCTCAAGTCCGGAGTTACAAAGGGAGCACTGAAGCAGGCAAAGGGAACTGGAGCAGCTGGTTCTTTCCGACTGGGAGAGGTAAAGAAAGTTGCCAAGAAAGCAACCAAACCCAAGAAGGCCACACCAGCAAAGAAGAAGTCAGCAGTTAAGAAACCAGCAAAGAAAGCCGGGGAGAAGAAGGTTAAGGCAGCAAAGAAAGCTACACCAAAAAAGAAGGCAGCCGCCAAAAAACCAGCAGTCAAGAAGGCCGGTGAAAAGAAATCGGTTAAGAAGGCTACACCCAAAAAGAAGGTAGCTGCCAAAAAACCTGCCGCAAAGAAGCCTGCTGCTAAGAAAGCCGCCGCCAAGAAGTAGATGTCTTACCAGTAGTTTCTGGAAAACATCTCCTACAAAAAAAAAGGTCCTTTTCAGGACCATCAAAACCCTAGAAAGAACTTTCCTTCATTGTCAAAACCCTTATCGATTCCTTTCCGGCTCCTTTTCCAATGAATGCACCCACCCAACCCTGCCCCCGAACACGTCAACATTCTGTTCTAACAAGGACTCTCCTAGGGTAGCCAAAATGGGATTACGTGATTCCCACTCTCCCTATATTAGTATCTAGCGAAACCTGTACACAGGCAAAAGAAACGTCATCAGAGCCGGAACGGAGAGAAGCTGTACTGGCTCCTCCTTTACCGAAAAAGTGCTGTTAAAGTGCTCTTTAAAAGACAGTCGGACTGACCAGCTTCTGTAATACAGACAGCGAAGTCCTTCCGAAAACGACTTCAAAACTTCGTCGAATATACAGAGTCAGAAAAGACGCAGCCGAACAACCCGCTAAAACGCGGCCTCTGATTGGTCGAGCATAAAAAGAGAGCAAATCTCATTGGCCGGATTTCAATCCGATTTCGACGTTTAAGCTCAACGTGCTTTGGACCGTAATAACTTTTTACCCCAGTAACGAAATCAATTCGTTTCTCTTGTGAATTATTGCATTTCATATGGCCTTCTAGACGGTACTAAATTATAAAACATTCAATTCAGTTGGTACACGCACTAAAGGGTTGAAAATTGTGGACGTCACTTAGTGAATTCTGCCCGAAAATGCAACGGATGAAAGAGGACATCTGATTGGTTAAATTTCAATCCGTTTTAAGGCTCAAGCTCGGGCATTTTATCGACAGCCAATCGCGTGCTGGTCCGCGTTTCAACCCGATAAAAGCAAACGACATTGCTAGTTCGCACACATTCTCTATCTATCAAGATGGCCAGAACAAAGCAGACAGCTCGAAAATCCACCGGAGGAAAGGCTCCAAGAAAGCAGTTGGCTACTAAAGCCGCCCGAAAGAGCGCGCCAGCCACTGGAGGAGTTAAGAAGCCCCACAGATACAGGCCCGGAACCGTCGCTCTTCGTGAAATCAGACGTTACCAGAAGAGCACAGAGCTTCTGATCCGAAAACTTCCATTCCAGCGTCTGGTCCGTGAAATCGCCCAGGACTTCAAGACTGATCTCCGATTCCAGAGCTCAGCTGTTATGGCTCTACAGGAAGCTAGCGAGGCTTACTTGGTTGGTTTGTTTGAAGATACTAACCTGTGTGCCATCCACGCTAAACGTGTCACCATTATGCCAAAGGACATCCAGCTTGCCCGAAGAATCCGAGGTGAACGTGCTTAAACGGTTTCTAATTGAAACAAAGCAGCAAAAACGGCCCTTTTTAGGGCCACAAAAAAAACCTAGAGAGAATAACTTCTACCTAATTGTCCTTTTAACCCCATAAGTTCAGGCATTCAGTGGGTAAACACTGAAAATCTGTCATCTACTGACTACTACACCTAGGCATACACATATGTTAAAGGACTTATTTCACATGGTCACAGACTTGTATATATATCCACCATAAACATGTATATGTAAAAGGACTCATTTCACATGGTCACAGACTTGTATTCTACCTCGATCAAATGAAATCAAAATAATTCACATGCATGCTATACATATTTACACAAGCTGCTTAAACACAATGTCATACAGTCAATGCATTCGATTCGGGTGAAGACTTGCATACCCTTAGGCATGGACATATGTAGGAGGACTTATTTCACATTGTCACGGACTTGTTTCCAGCAAATCAAGTAATCCAGTCAGCTCGTTTTCTCTTCCTTTTCCACGATATTTCCAAAGTGGATGTCGAAACGGCATAGGATATGATTTAACACTTACCGTACTCTGATTGGCTCCGATTTATCGCATTGTGCTTAATTCTTAAATCAATGACCTGACCTACTGACCTACTGACCTCCCAACAAAATGAAACAAGCCCGAGAAACCTAGTGGGGCTAGGTCAGTAGGTCAGGTCATTGAATTAAGCTCGAGTTGATTATATATATGAGCGAAAAACAAAATCCGGCATCAGTTTCATTCTAACTAGAAAAAGAATAATGTCTGGACGTGGTAAAGGAGGAAAAGGTCTAGGAAAGGGGGGCGCTAAGCGTCACAGGAAAGTTCTTCGTGATAACATCCAGGGAATCACCAAGCCAGCAATCCGTCGTCTCGCCCGCAGAGGTGGTGTGAAGAGAATTTCTGGACTCATCTACGAGGAAACCCGAGGAGTCCTGAAGGATTTCTTGGAGAACGTCATCCGAGATGCCGTCACCTACACCGAGCATGCCAAGAGGAAGACCGTCACAGCCATGGACGTCGTCTATGCTCTGAAGAGACAAGGCAGAACCCTCTACGGATTCGGAGGTTAAACGTTTTTCACGGATAACGAACAACAAACGGCCCTTTTTAGGGCCACAACATCTCTAGAATTTCACTTTCTTCAAGTTGTCATATAAACTATCCCTGCCTTCCTTCCTTCATTCATTCATTCATTCATTCATTCATTCATTCATTCATTCATTCATTCATTCATTCATTCACACAAGTGCAGTGTATACATTACATACATACATACATACATACATACACATTAACCTGGCTGGAAATTAAAACGCCATACACATCGATACTTGCCTATGGGGGAGCAGTGAAGATCATGATCAGCTTCACTCTTGTAATATAACACCATTCACACTCCTGTGCATAAATAGTAACAACATTAAAACGTGTAAACACACATGACAACACCGATGTAAGCAATGACTCTGATTGGTCCGTTTATCTCGGGTAACACGTTATGACATTAATATCATGAGAATTGAAGGAATACACGTCATTACTGGGGAAAAAACCCATCACTAAATCAAAACATCTATTATTGTAGGTAATGGAAATGTGGGGATGGGATACAGTTTGATCCACGTTACGTAGCAGTGTTGTTCCAGTCATGTTTTTCTTCCATTTGAGATGTGCTACGTTGCCGTTGAGTTGATAACGTGAGTAGAACACTGAAATTCTATATATCTAATCATGGTGAAACGGCTTAAGAGTGTCGTAAGCTAGCAATTTGTCATGATCACCAAAAAAACACTACCGAACATGCTTCCAGGACGAGATAGCTGATTCGTCGAATAATTAATTTCAGTTTCGTAAGCTGCGTTTTCATTGGCCGAGCTTAATTCTGACCAAAAGTAGGTCAATCCCCCTCTCCTCATATAAATAGCAAACGAAACGCGTTTCCGCACATTATCATTTTGATACTGAATCATGCCTGCTCAAGCAAAAGGAGGAGTTGCAAGCAAAGGGTCTAAGAAGGCCGCCACCAAGGCTAAGGCCGCTCGTGGCACCGACAAGAAACGAAGGAGGAAGAGGAGGGAATCGTACGCCATCTACATCTACAAAGTATTGAAGCAGGTTCACCCCGACACCGGTATCTCCAGTAAGGCTATGTCCATCATGAACAGCTTTGTCAACGACATCTTTGAGAGAATCGCTGCCGAGGCATCCAGACTTGCTCACTACAACAAGAGATCAACAATCACCAGCCGAGAGGTGCAGACAGCCGTTAGGCTTTTGTTGCCCGGTGAATTGGCCAAGCACGCCGTCAGTGAAGGCACCAAGGCCGTCACAAAGTACACCAGCAGCAAGTAAACACACATCTGCTTACTGGCAAAACAAAAACGGCCCTTATCAGGGCCACCAAATTTCTAGATAGCCACTTTTCACATTGTCTAAACATCCTACAATACAATACAATACAATATAATATAATATAATATAACAGAACAATGAGCAAAAATGTAATCACTCAGTCAACAGAATCGTCCCAAATTAAATGCATTCACAGGCTCGCCAACCCTAATTGTGGAGTCATTTATTTGTTTTAAAATGCATACAGTTCGGAAGCCTATTATTGGAAAGGATAAGATAATGTTAAAAGGTTCTCGCACACACCGCAAATTCAAATAATCCTTCTCCGTTGAACTACGGTCGTGAAAAGTTGCATATACCGGCGATTGCCACTGGACTAACAAAAAAGCACTGCCGAACAGGCTTCCAAAACGAGCTCGCTGATTCGTTTAATAATTAATCAGCTGCTCTATAACCTGCAATTTGATTGGCCGAGCTTAAATCAGACCAAAAGTAGGTCAATCCCCCTGACTGGGGTATATATAGCAAGGTCGAAATATTTTAGAGTATTCAGATTTCTCTGATCACTACTACAAAGCTTATCCTAAATCATGTCTGGACGAGGAAAAGGAGGAAAGACGAAGGGAAAGGCAAAGAGCCGATCCAGCAGGGCCGGATTACAGTTCCCCGTAGGAAGAATTCACCGTCTTCTCCGAAAGGGAAACTATGCTGAGCGAGTGGGAGCTGGAGCCCCAGTTTACCTGGCTGCCGTTCTTGAATACTTAGCAGCTGAAGTTTTGGAATTGGCAGGAAACGCTGCTCGTGATAACAAGAAGAGCAGAATCATCCCACGTCACTTGCAATTGGCCATCCGAAATGACGAAGAATTGAACAAACTTTTGTCAGGAGTCACCATTGCCCAGGGTGGTGTACTTCCCAACATCCAAGCCGTTCTTCTGCCAAAGAAGACCAGCAAGGCTAGCAAGTAGATTGTCGAACAACAACCGACTTCACAACAACGGCCCTTTTAAGGGCCATCATTTTCCTAGAAAGTTACTCTCTTCCTATTGTCTTAACACACACACCAGCTGCATAACACCTCTTACTCAACCCCCCAACATTACCAAATCAAATTACACCTACGTTTTCAATGAAAATTTACTTCCAATACAATACACCACCACGGTAATACGTGTTCCATGTTACATGTGGAAGGGAACCGTTTGCTCATGATTGAGATCGTGTTTTTTGGACATGCAAAGGCGCCCGCATCTCCTTACACGGTCTGTCTGGCCTAATGAATGAGCTTTAAGCAACACTATCTGTATAGGGATCGTGCCCTGGACCCGTTTGTTACCTGTCTAAGATAAACGTGTTCACGTAAAGTACTCCAACAGAGCCCCGGTCTTGAAAATTCCGAGTGTTTTGGTTCAACCTCGCACTTTTCACACAGGACTGTGGCCTCTGTATGGCCTGAAAACACATTAGAAAAACAGATTTAGGGGGAAAGAAGTCCAAATATCTGGGCAGAGATTATGAAATTCGTTTTTAACCACCCCCATGACGATAGAAGAGAGTTTTTCTCTCGTCGAGAAACACAACAATCATTCACAAATGAGACAATTTCTTCGAGGTGCTTTCGATCGCGTCCGCGCTCTTAATTCTCTATCCCTCTAACTAGATATATAGTAGCATATTCCAAGTTGGGTTCATTCTTCATTTACGACGAAGAGTTTAAGCACGATGACTGACGCCGCACCAACAACACCCAAAGCTAAGAAGGCTAGCAAGCCTAAAGTGCCTGCAGCGCACCCAAAATACAGTGAGATGGTCAGCCAGGCAATCTCCAGTCTTAAGGAGAGGGGAGGCTCATCCAGACAGGCTATTCTGAAGTACATCTGCGCCAACTTCAAGGTCGGAACCAACGCAACTTCAGTGAACAGCCATCTGAAGCTGGCTCTCAAGTCCGGAGTTACAAAGGGAGCACTGAAGCAGGCAAAGGGAACTGGAGCAGCTGGTTCTTTCCGACTGGGAGAGGTAAAGAAAGTTGCCAAGAAAGCAACCAAACCCAAGAAGGCCACACCAGCAAAGAAGAAGTCAGCAGTTAAGAAACCAGCAAAGAAAGCCGGGGAGAAGAAGGTTAAGGCAGCAAAGAAAGCTACACCAAAAAAGAAGGCAGCCGCCAAAAAACCAGCAGTCAAGAAGGCCGGTGAAAAGAAATCGGTTAAGAAGGCTACACCCAAAAAGAAGGTAGCTGCCAAAAAACCTGCCGCAAAGAAGCCTGCTGCTAAGAAAGCCGCCGCCAAGAAGTAGATGTCTTACCAGTAGTTTCTGGAAAACATCTCCTACAAAAAAAAAGGTCCTTTTCAGGACCATCAAAACCCTAGAAAGAACTTTCCTTCATTGTCAAAACCCTTATCGATTCCTTTCCGGCTCCTTTTCCAATGAATGCACCCACCCAACCCTGCCCCCGAACACGTCAACATTCTGTTCTAACAAGGACTCTCCTAGGGTAGCCAAAATGGGATTACGTGATTCCCACTCTCCCTATATTAGTATCTAGCGAAACCTGTACACAGGCAAAAGAAACGTCATCAGAGCCGGAACGGAGAGAAGCTGTACTGGCTCCTCCTTTACCGAAAAAGTGCTGTTAAAGTGCTCTTTAAAAGACAGTCGGACTGACCAGCTTCTGTAATACAGACAGCGAAGTCCTTCCGAAAACGACTTCAAAACTTCGTCGAATATACAGAGTCAGAAAAGACGCAGCCGAACAACCCGCTAAAACGCGGCCTCTGATTGGTCGAGCATAAAAAGAGAGCAAATCTCATTGGCCGGATTTCAATCCGATTTCGACGTTTAAGCTCAACGTGCTTTGGACCGTAATAACTTTTTACCCCAGTAACGAAATCAATTCGTTTCTCTTGTGAATTATTGCATTTCATATGGCCTTCTAGACGGTACTAAATTATAAAACATTCAATTCAGTTGGTACACGCACTAAAGGGTTGAAAATTGTGGACGTCACTTAGTGAATTCTGCCCGAAAATGCAACGGATGAAAGAGGACATCTGATTGGTTAAATTTCAATCCGTTTTAAGGCTCAAGCTCGGGCATTTTATCGACAGCCAATCGCGTGCTGGTCCGCGTTTCAACCCGATAAAAGCAAACGACATTGCTAGTTCGCACACATTCTCTATCTATCAAGATGGCCAGAACAAAGCAGACAGCTCGAAAATCCACCGGAGGAAAGGCTCCAAGAAAGCAGTTGGCTACTAAAGCCGCCCGAAAGAGCGCGCCAGCCACTGGAGGAGTTAAGAAGCCCCACAGATACAGGCCCGGAACCGTCGCTCTTCGTGAAATCAGACGTTACCAGAAGAGCACAGAGCTTCTGATCCGAAAACTTCCATTCCAGCGTCTGGTCCGTGAAATCGCCCAGGACTTCAAGACTGATCTCCGATTCCAGAGCTCAGCTGTTATGGCTCTACAGGAAGCTAGCGAGGCTTACTTGGTTGGTTTGTTTGAAGATACTAACCTGTGTGCCATCCACGCTAAACGTGTCACCATTATGCCAAAGGACATCCAGCTTGCCCGAAGAATCCGAGGTGAACGTGCTTAAACGG
Source organism: Serripes groenlandicus (assembly GCA_031761405.1). Taxonomy (NCBI): domain Eukaryota; kingdom Metazoa; phylum Mollusca; class Bivalvia; order Cardiida; family Cardiidae; genus Serripes; species Serripes groenlandicus. Next base: position 2,773,135 of record JASEVX010000015.1, read on the forward strand.
TTTCTAATTGAAACAAAGCAGCAAAAACGGCCCTTTTTAGGGCCACAAAAAAAACCTAGAGAGAATAACTTCTACCTAATTGTCCTTTTAACCCCATAAGTTCAGGCATTCAGTGGGTAAACACTGAAAATCTGTCATCTACTGACTACTACACCTAGGCATACACATATGTTAAAGGACTTATTTCACATGGTCACAGACTTGTATATATATCCACCATAAACATGTATATGTAAAAGGACTCATTTCACATGGTCACAGACTTGTATTCTACCTCGATCAAATGAAATCAAAATAATTCACATGCATGCTATACATATTTACACAAGCTGCTTAAACACAATGTCATACAGTCAATGCATTCGATTCGGGTGAAGACTTGCATACCCTTAGGCATGGACATATGTAGGAGGACTTATTTCACATTGTCACGGACTTGTTTCCAGCAAATCAAGTAATCCAGTCAGCTCGTTTTCTCTTCCTTTTCCACGATATTTCCAAAGTGGATGTCGAAACGGCATAGGATATGATTTAACACTTACCGTACTCTGATTGGCTCCGATTTATCGCATTGTGCTTAATTCTTAAATCAATGACCTGACCTACTGACCTACTGACCTCCCAACAAAATGAAACAAGCCCGAGAAACCTAGTGGGGCTAGGTCAGTAGGTCAGGTCATTGAATTAAGCTCGAGTTGATTATATATATGAGCGAAAAACAAAATCCGGCATCAGTTTCATTCTAACTAGAAAAAGAATAATGTCTGGACGTGGTAAAGGAGGAAAAGGTCTAGGAAAGGGGGGCGCTAAGCGTCACAGGAAAGTTCTTCGTGATAACATCCAGGGAATCACCAAGCCAGCAATCCGTCGTCTCGCCCGCAGAGGTGGTGTGAAGAGAATTTCTGGACTCATCTACGAGGAAACCCGAGGAGTCCTGAAGGTTTTCTTGGAGAACGTCATCCGAGATGCCGTCACCTACACCGAGCATGCCAAGAGGAAGACCGTCACAGCCATGGACGTCGTCTATGCTCTGAAGAGACAAGGCAGAACCCTCTACGGATTCGGAGGTTAAACGTTTTTCACGGATAACGAACAACAAACGGCCCTTTTTAGGGCCACAACATCTCTAGAATTTCACTTTCTTCAAGTTGTCATATAAACTATCCCTGCCTTCCTTCCTTCATTCATTCATTCATTCATTCATTCATTCATTCATTCATTCATTCATTCATTCATTCATTCATTCATTCATTCATTCATTCATTCACACAAGTGCAGTGTATACATTACATACATACATACATACATACATACACATTAACCTGGCTGGAAATTAAAACGCCATACACATCGATACTTGCCTATGGGGGAGCAGTGAAGATCATGATCAGCTTCACTCTTGTAATATAACACCATTCACACTCCTGTGCATAAATAGTAACAACATTAAAACGTGTAAACACACATGACAACACCGATGTAAGCAATGACTCTGATTGGTCCGTTTATCTCGGGTAACACGTTATGACATTAATATCATGAGAATTGAAGGAATACACGTCATTACTGGGGAAAAAACCCATCACTAAATCAAAACATCTATTATTGTAGGTAATGGAAATGTGGGGATGGGATACAGTTTGATCCACGTTACGTAGCAGTGTTGTTCCAGTCATGTTTTTCTTCCATTTGAGATGTGCTACGTTGCCGTTGAGTTGATAACGTGAGTAGAACACTGAAATTCTATATATCTAATCATGGTGAAACGGCTTAAGAGTGTCGTAAGCTAGCAATTTGTCATGATCACCAAAAAAACACTACCGAACATGCTTCCAGGACGAGATAGCTGATTCGTCGAATAATTAATTTCAGTTTCGTAAGCTGCGTTTTCATTGGCCGAGCTTAATTCTGACCAAAAGTAGGTCAATCCCCCTCTCCTCATATAAATAGCAAACGAAACGCGTTTCCGCACATTATCATTTTGATACTGAATCATGCCTGCTCAAGCAAAAGGAGGAGTTGCAAGCAAAGGGTCTAAGAAGGCCGCCACCAAGGCTAAGGCCGCTCGTGGCACCGACAAGAAACGAAGGAGGAAGAGGAGGGAATCGTACGCCATCTACATCTACAAAGTATTGAAGCAGGTTCACCCCGACACCGGTATCTCCAGTAAGGCTATGTCCATCATGAACAGCTTTGTCAACGACATCTTTGAGAGAATCGCTGCCGAGGCATCCAGACTTGCTCACTACAACAAGAGATCAACAATCACCAGCCGAGAGGTGCAGACAGCCGTTAGGCTTTTGTTGCCCGGTGAATTGGCCAAGCACGCCGTCAGTGAAGGCACCAAGGCCGTCACAAAGTACACCAGCAGCAAGTAAACACACATCTGCTTACTGGCAAAACAAAAACGGCCCTTATCAGGGCCACCAAATTTCTAGATAGCCACTTTTCACATTGTCTAAACATCCTACAATACAATACAATACAATATAATATAATATAATATAACAGAACAATGAGCAAAAATGTAATCACTCAGTCAACAGAATCGTCCCAAATTAAATGCATTCACAGGCTCGCCAACCCTAATTGTGGAGTCATTTATTTGTTTTAAAATGCATACAGTTCGGAAGCCTATTATTGGAAAGGATAAGATAATGTTAAAAGGTTCTCGCACACACCGCAAATTCAAATAATCCTTCTCCGTTGAACTACGGTCGTGAAAAGTTGCATATACCGGCGATTGCCACTGGACTAACAAAAAAGCACTGCCGAACAGGCTTCCAAAACGAGCTCGCTGATTCGTTTAATAATTAATCAGCTGCTCTATAACCTGCAATTTGATTGGCCGAGCTTAAATCAGACCAAAAGTAGGTCAATCCCCCTGACTGGGGTATATATAGCAAGGTCGAAATATTTTAGAGTATTCAGATTTCTCTGATCACTACTACAAAGCTTATCCTAAATCATGTCTGGACGAGGAAAAGGAGGAAAGACGAAGGGAAAGGCAAAGAGCCGATCCAGCAGGGCCGGATTACAGTTCCCCGTAGGAAGAATTCACCGTCTTCTCCGAAAGGGAAACTATGCTGAGCGAGTGGGAGCTGGAGCCCCAGTTTACCTGGCTGCCGTTCTTGAATACTTAGCAGCTGAAGTTTTGGAATTGGCAGGAAACGCTGCTCGTGATAACAAGAAGAGCAGAATCATCCCACGTCACTTGCAATTGGCCATCCGAAATGACGAAGAATTGAACAAACTTTTGTCAGGAGTCACCATTGCCCAGGGTGGTGTACTTCCCAACATCCAAGCCGTTCTTCTGCCAAAGAAGACCAGCAAGGCTAGCAAGTAGATTGTCGAACAACAACCGACTTCACAACAACGGCCCTTTTAAGGGCCATCATTTTCCTAGAAAGTTACTCTCTTCCTATTGTCTTAACACACACACCAGCTGCATAACACCTCTTACTCAACCCCCCAACATTACCAAATCAAATTACACCTACGTTTTCAATGAAAATTTACTTCCAATACAATACACCACCACGGTAATACGTGTTCCATGTTACATGTGGAAGGGAACCGTTTGCTCATGATTGAGATCGTGTTTTTTGGACATGCAAAGGCGCCCGCATCTCCTTACACGGTCTGTCTGGCCTAATGAATGAGCTTTAAGCAACACTATCTGTATAGGGATCGTGCCCTGGACCCGTTTGTTACCTGTCTAAGATAAACGTGTTCACGTAAAGTACTCCAACAGAGCCCCGGTCTTGAAAATTCCGAGTGTTTTGGTTCAACCTCGCACTTTTCACACAGGACTGTGGCCTCTGTATGGCCTGAAAACACATTAGAAAAACAGATTTAGGGGGAAAGAAGTCCAAATATCTGGGCAGAGATTATGAAATTCGTTTTTAACCACCCCCATGACGATAGAAGAGAGTTTTTCTCTCGTCGAGAAACACAACAATCATTCACAAATGAGACAATTTCTTCGAGGTGCTTTCGATCGCGTCCGCGCTCTTAATTCTCTATCCCTCTAACTAGATATATAGTAGCATATTCCAAGTTGGGTTCACTCGCAGACTTGGCACCAAGGTGGAAGGACGTTCTCATATAAATCTCACAGTGAATTAAAATACATAGAAATATGAGTGATTCGAACTACTTTAACTATTTTTAGATTTTGTGACCACGTGGGTATTAGTGAAAAATTTTGGATTATTTTGGACAATGAAGTAAAAACGGTATTTAGAAAAAATATTTATTTTTTAGAACCCAACCCGACACGTTTCCAGAAGAGGAGGACCATCATCAACAATCGAACAACAAATGAACCTCAAGTTCATATTAGAAATACTCTCGCTGACGAATAGCTATCTTTTTACTACTATTGCAATATTCAAAAATCTTACGTAAATTTAAAAGTCGTGTAACAAACTGCAATAACTCAAAGTAGAATATAAAACGTCCTTTCCCTTTCCACAACCCAATAACTAACTTATAATACACTGCTCTTTACACAGTGTATTATACACCTATACATATATATATATACTTATTTTATACATAGTATTTGTTATTTATTTCAGAGGAAAATTGTATGCATAGTATAGATTTTAATTGTGTCTTTCTTTTTAGCTCAATAATACAGACTGGACTCTCAGCACAATAATTTTAAGTTATCTAGTGTAGTATATAGTGTGTTTTATATCATTTTCTCTGGGCTTATTCACTATACCAATCAACATGTCATTAAATTTAGAAGGGTTTGGTGCGGCCATCAATCCCGGCCAAATGCATGTTATCCAAAAAAATACATGGCCGTTTAAGTTATATATCAAATCTGTGGGTGAGAGGGACTTTGGGGGAGTTTCTCCCTTAGCCCTCGCACGAGACAGAACTTTGGCCGGGATGGTGGACTGCATTATTCCACTTAAAAACGGGACACTACTGGTGAAACCCAAATCGGCCGAAACCCTGAACCAGGTTAGAACTCTCACTCCTCTGATCATATGTAAGAATTCTTGCAAATCTTTCTTACCAGAGGAATGCTCAACTGTGGAAGGGGTAATACACATACACCCCCGGGAAAAAATAGAAGATTGGGTAGATCACTTAGAGGTAGTAGGGGCAAATAAGGCCCCAATTTTAAATATATCTAGGATCGTCAACAGATACAACAAAGTTACGGGGATAGCAAAAATAGTATTTCAAGGAGAGAAACTGCCGAATCATATAAAGATAAAAAATTCAGACGTCTTTATCCCCATAGAATCTTATCAAGTTCAGCCACTAAGATGTTTTCATTGTCAGGGTTTCGGCCACACGGCGCATAAATGTAGAAGTACGGTAAAATGTGCCCGTTGTGCAGAGGACCACGGGAGTGGGGATTGTGAGCACCCTATCCGCTGCCCAAACTGTACAGGGTCACATACTGCACGTTACAGATTGTGCCCTGAATACGTTAAAGCCTCCGGAATACAATCATACAAAAACAAAAATGGTTGCTCTTGGGCTCGGGCTGCAGAAATCTGCCGGCAGCTCCAAAGACAATCTGTAAATGTCTGCCCTGACCTCCAATCTCACCGGGGGGTTTCCACCAGACCAGCTGCAAATTTCCGCCCAGACCTCCAATCTCACCGGGGGGTTTCTACCAGACCAGCTGCAAATGTCTGCACAGACCTCCAATCTCCCCTGGGGGTTTCCGCCAGACCAGCTGCCCGCTGGGAGGTAACTCATAATAACATAACCCCCCCTGCTTCACCAATCTCTCCAAAAAGATCAACCCCTTTACCCACACAGGTCACAAATAAAACGACCCAGGTCAATCCACCTCAAGTATCACCAATCCAGCCCCTGTTATCTTCCCAAATTACCCCAAATAAGGTCACACCCAAAAAGAAACAGGTTAAATCACCCCGACCCACATGTGCTACTTCAATCAACAAGACCCCTGCATCCTCCTCAATGGCCGTGAATACACCCAAAAGTGCCACTTCACCTAGCACTTTCCCTTCATTCTGCTTAGGATCAAGTCCCGCCTCTTCCTGCAGTTGGTCATCGCAATGCACAACATTAGACAGCCCAAATAACACAACAAAGGACAATTGGGATAAAAAACAAAATTCTTTTACACCAAGAAAGTCCCCGACATTTAAAAATGGGGAATCCTCCCTGACTGATGTATCCCAAATGGACTCGTCTGAGGAATCCACCCCCCCTATGCATATTAAAGGAACTAAGAAGGCAGCCAATCAATATACAAAAAAAGTCTTCTCCACCCAAAACACACAGACTGATGCAGTCTCAGACATAATAACCCTTGATTGTGGAAATCAAGACCAAAAACTCACTCTTATAGAACTTTCCACAATCATACTTAACTTTTTAGAAATAAAAATTATGGGAGGAACCATCAACGCAAACAAAATAAAAGAATTTATCATTAAAATTCTTCGAGCAAAACAGCTAAAACCTACAACCAAGTCCTCTGTTACTGCCAAAAAGTCAACCCGCACCCCAGTCACTCGCCCTACACAGAATCCATATACCCAATCAATAACCCCTTTACTCCCATTAACAATGACAAACACAAGAATAAGTCAAACCGGCTCATTCATTCACGGGCCTAGGCTAAAAAGTCTCACGTCCCCACTCAAAACTGCGAGTGGATACAAACGGCTAAACATGGGCACACCTACGAAAAATAGAGGCTCCAAAATAATGGGCTATAAATAAATAATTTTCAATATAATCAAGAATTTGAAAATACTGAACCTAAATGTGCGTGGGCTCACAGCTCACACACATACTGAAATTAAACACTTTCTGGACCTCAATCATATCGACATTATATGTATTCAGGAAACAAAATTATCGGAGAAATCAACCAAAAATATCCCGGGATACAAAGTTGAGTTTAAGAATTACAAAAATAAAAATGACCAAATCTGCGGCGGTTTGGCCATTTACATCAAACACGGCATAAACTACAAAAACATCATCATAGACAACGTTATGGATCAGAAAGGGGATACAAAACTTGAGGTTCAAATTATTCAAGTATTCTTTGGCCACTCTCCCTTTTATCTGGTTAACATATACTCAAGGGGGTGCGATCCTACATCTTTAGGCCACTTAGAAAATATCTTACCAAAAGGAGACGTAGTAATTACTGGGGATTTCAACGCACATAACCTTATATGGGGATCTGCCAAAACAGATAACCATGGGCGTGCTGTCGAGGAGTGGATTGATTTACACAACCTAGTACTGCACAATGATGGGACACCAACCAGGGTCGATGCACACACTGGGAACCTCACCTGCATCGATCTGACTATTACTAGTCCCAAAATCTCAAGTGAGATTTTTTGGCAAGTCCTGCAAGACAACTGGGGTACGGATCACTTCCCAATTCTAATAACTATAAACAAGTCAAATAATGAAAATCAAGTTACGGAGGAGAGATTTAACTTTAATAAAGCAGATTGGGATGCTTTCTACATGAAAAGTGAGGAAATCACCACTACGGAAGTCTATGATGATGATATAAACATATACAATACAAAAATAACGGAACAATTTCTGAAGGTCGCAATAGAGACTATCCCTGCATCTAAACCAGTAAAACACAATAGGAAAAATGTACCGTGGTGGAATGAAGAATGTGAAAATGCAATCAAGGAAAGAAAAAAATGCCTCATAAACATTAAACGTCATCCAAGTGAAGTCAACCTGGTCAAATACAAAGAGGCCTCTAATCTCTGTAAAGAGGTCATTCTTAGAAATAAAACAGATAATTGGAATGAATTCTGCGAAAATTGTATTATTGACCCAAAAAATTCGTTAGAATTTTGGAACAAAATACGCAGAATTAAGGGTAATCCAATCAGACCAACTCCCATCCTAAAGGGAAACAACAAAGACGCTATTACCTCCCTTGACAAAGCAAACATACTTGTCAAACACTATGCCAAAGTCTCCAGCGAAGATAACATCGACCCAGAAGTTTTGGCCAGACAAAAATCTTTTGAACGAATTCAACATAAAAAAATTAACTCCCCTCCATTAGATAATGAGAACAGTCCAATCAACCATGACTTCACTTTACAAGAATTAAAAGATTGCATTAGTAGCAGGAAAAATTCCGCCGCGGGTATGGACAAACTTACATACACAATGTTCAAACATATGCCTGAATCAGCCTTACAAGTCTGGCTTTCATTTTTCAATAAGGTATGGCGGGAAGGGGAGTATCCCAAGGATTGGAAAGTCGCCTGCGTTATACCTTTACCAAAAAAAGACAAAGACCCAAATGATCCTAAATCATATAGACCTATTAGTTTAACCTCTCACCCCGGGAAATTGCTTGAAGGGATGGTGAAGATACGTTTAGAAACATATTTAGAATCAAAAAAAGTAATAAACCCCTTCCAATCCGGCTTTCGGAAGGGGCGCAGCACACTTGATCAGCTTGCTCGACTACAGCATGATGTCCTTTGTGCAAAAAACAAGGGTCATTACGTTCTAGCTATCTTCCTAGACCTGGAGGCCGCATTCGACTTAGCATGGCACTCAGGTATCTTATATAAATTACAAAAACACGGAGTCACAGGGCGATGCTTTAGTTATATAAAGTCCTTTCTGCTGGATAGAAAGATAAGGGTTAAAGTCGGGGATGCTATCTCGGACTGCGAAACACTATCAAGAGGCACCCCACAAGGTGCCATAATATCCCCTTTACTCTTTTCACTTCTTATTAATGATCTCCCAGATGCAATAAAGGGGACAGGGATGGTAATTAGTCAATTTGCCGATGACTCGGGCGGATGGCTAAAGGGAGTCCGTGTCAAAACCCTACAAAAAAAGGCTCAGGTAGGGCTGGACTGCATATGGCGCTGGTCCCAGAAATGGGGTTTCAAAATCTCACAATCTAAAACAGTAGGGATTTTATTCGGAAACAGAAAACAGCACCCAGTAGAAGTAAATTTAGGAGGCACAAAAATAAAATTTCAGAAGACAGTCAAATTTTTAGGTATGACGCTTGATCAGAAATTCAACTTTCAGCCGCATATAAAAGAAATAACGGCCAGGTGTCAAAAGGACTTGAACATAATGAGAATGCTAAGGGGTACCAAATTTGGTTCAAATAAACAATCACTCCTGCTTCTCTACAAGTCCTTAATACGTCCAAAATTAGACTATGGTGCCATAGTATATAATTGTGCGACAAAAACAGGGATTAAAATGTTAAATACTATCCAGCATAAGGCCCTAGTCATTGCCCTAGGTGCACTCCGATCCTCCCCATCAGCCCTATTAGAACAAGAAGCAGGGATTGAGCCTCTGGATCTGCGACGCGAATCGCTTAGTTTAAAATATTGGGCTAGGGTTGCAAGCAGACCTTGCAATCCCGTAAACGAAATCATCGGATCTGGGTTCTATGTTAAGGCCAGATACCAAAGGATCAAAACCCCACAATTACCATTTGGTGCCGCCGTAAATCAGCTGGCAGTGGAATACCAGATCGATGAATTCAGTATAGCAGACTTCAGACCGCGTTTGGACGCCCCATGGTTATTATCTACTCCCAAAGTCGACATATCCCTAAGTTCTCAATTTACAAAAAAGGACAATCCCAATATTATTTTGAAAAAAACAAAAGTCTATGTAGACGAGATCTATTCAGAGCACCTTCAAATATTCACAGATGGTAGCAAAAATACAGAAAATGCAGTTTCTGCTGCAATGGTTATTCCAGAGCGAAACATCACCATAGCTCAAAGACTTAGCAAACACTTATCCATATATGCAGCAGAACTCACTGCCATAAGATATGCACTTAACTGGACTCTAGACAACAGACCAAACCAAATTGCTATCCTGTCTGACTCACTTTCGGCACTACAATCCATCCAAAATAGATATAGTAACTCTAGACCTGACATTTTAGAAAATATACTATCCCTACATGATCAGTGCTATGTTAACAATATCAAAATTTCATTAGTTTGGTGTCCAGCTCATGTCAACTTCCAGGGAAATGAAATAGCGGATATGGCGGCCAAGGGCGCACTGAATAGTTCTGTATGTGATAACGTTCCCCTGTCAAAATCAGAAATCTATGCACTTATAAAAGCAAAAATGAAAAACAAATGGGCAGAAAGGCTGGCAAAATACCAACACAGCCAGTATATAAATCATAATGGAATAAGTTTCAAACCGCCACAGACCTACTCCACCTCGAGACGGGTGGACAGGGCTGTGACGCGTTTGAGGCTAAAACACAATCTATTGACAGGTAGCGTGGGATACCACATTCTGGGCGGCTCGCCCATTTGCCCAGAGTGTAAGGTTCGAAACACAACAGAACATTATCTGCTGGACTGTAGCGTTCATGGGAGGGCAAGATTTAAGTTCTCTGGGGCTTTACAACGGATAGGTGTCGCCTTTGAGATGAAAAACGTTTTGTTTCCGTCGAAGGCTCTACAAGCATCCACATTTCTTGCCCTGGAGACTTACCTGCTTGACTGTCAGATGACAGACAAAATCTAAATAGTAGTAATCTCCTTTTTGTTCATTTTTAACTGGTTGAATACAGTGCAATTTATGAATTTTGCTCCCTTTTCGCCAATGTTATTTGTTTTGGGGTGCCTATGATCGCATCCTTAAAATATTTAATCATTGCTTAATTAATTAACGACTGGGACTTTCGACCGGGACCACGCTGAGATAATCTTTTACAGTTTTAAGCATTCTACAAGTCAAATAAATCAAATATAGGCGGAAAGCAAATATATCTCAATCAATAGGAGATACCCTATAATCACCCCTACAGTTCTAAAAACAGCAGAAATTTAGACTAAATAAATACACTTCCTTATTCAAAGGGGACCTTTAAATAATTACAGGAAGTGCTAAAACATAAATTCCCTTGTAACTACGTAGAAATTTGTAATGTTTTATTCTTAGGTTGCGCTGTCTTCTTCCCTGGCCGATGCACAAGAGGGGGAAATGGGAAAAAGGGCTCCCAATTCGCCCGTCCGCGACTTGTAGCAAATACACCCCTTTGGCTTTTGCTTTTCCAGTTTTCAAAAGAGGAAACGACTGGCTGGACTGACTGAGGCGGCCGGCCTGTTGTCTCCATTCTTACATTTTTTATTAGACACAGGGAGGTCTAAACAACGCAAGCTCAATTCAAGGAACTGACACGCATTTTCCCGTCTTCTAGAGAGACGAAGCATCAAGCTGGACTAGCTAAAGCGGCTGGCTTGATTGACTTCAATCTTATAAGAATTACGTTGGTGTGTGGGCGGGTTTTATGTTGATTCATTTTCAACGAGATTGTTTGTTGGGGGGTGTCTGCTATCGCGTCCGCGCCCTTAAAAATATTAAAAATAAATAAACGCAAGCTCAATTCTATGGACTGACACACATTCTCCCGTCTTCTAGAGAGAAGAGGCGTCAAGCTGGACTGACTGAGGCGGCTGGCTTGATTGACTTCAATCTTATAGGGAGTACGTTAGTGTGTGGGCGGTTTTTATGTTGCTTCATTCTTCATCGGTGTTTTTAACAATAAAATAACGGGATAACTAGAAGTGGAGCTCTGTGTAGGGTCTTTCACGGCCCGTGACCTAGTCGGGCGCACAGACTCTATTTTCGGTAATCGGAAATGAAATACATTTTAACAACAATATAATAATGATTTCAAGGAAATTAGTTAACATCTTTAGACAAATAAACAATAGATATGTGCATGCTGTATTATAGATTAAAACATAGTTTTATAAACAATAGAAATGTGCATAATGTACTATATATTAAACAATAGATATATAAACGATAGGTATGTGCATGATGTATGATATAGTAAACAATAGTTATAACACTAATCCCCTCAACCCCCTTAACCCGTAGAAGAAGAAAAAAAAAAAAAACCAAAAAAAAAAAAAAACCAAAAAAAAAAAAAAAACCAAAAACAACAACAACTTATATATATATAGGTATATACATATATGTGTATAGATCTATATATATACTAGATAGTCTGCAAACCACTAGTCCGAAAACAATAATAGTAGTCATAACGATAGCTGCTCGCCAAATGGCATTAATGCCGAGCGCGAGGGTAAACAACGCCAAACAACAACAACAACAAAGTTGGGTTCATTCTTCATTTACGACGAAGAGTTTAAGCACGATGACTGACGCCGCACCAACAACACCCAAAGCTAAGAAGGCTAGCAAGCCTAAAGTGCCTGCAGCGCACCCAAAATACAGTGAGATGGTCAGCCAGGCAATCTCCAGTCTTAAGGAGAGGGGAGGCTCATCCAGACAGGCTATTCTGAAGTACATCTGCGCCAACTTCAAGGTCGGAACCAACGCAACTTCAGTGAACAGCCATCTGAAGCTGGCTCTCAAGTCCGGAGTTACAAAGGGAGCACTGAAGCAGGCAAAGGGAACTGGAGCAGCTGGTTCTTTCCGACTGGGAGAGGTAAAGAAAGTTGCCAAGAAAGCAACCAAACCCAAGAAGGCCACACCAGCAAAGAAGAAGTCAGCAGTTAAGAAACCAGCAAAGAAAGCCGGGGAGAAGAAGGTTAAGGCAGCAAAGAAAGCTACACCAAAAAAGAAGGCAGCCGCCAAAAAACCAGCAGTCAAGAAGGCCGGTGAAAAGAAATCGGTTAAGAAGGCTACACCCAAAAAGAAGGTAGCTGCCAAAAAACCTGCCGCAAAGAAGCCTGCTGCTAAGAAAGCCGCCGCCAAGAAGTAGATGTCTTACCAGTAGTTTCTGGAAAACATCTCCTACAAAAAAAAAGGTCCTTTTCAGGACCATCAAAACCCTAGAAAGAACTTTCCTTCATTGTCAAAACCCTTATCGATTCCTTTCCGGCTCCTTTTCCAATGAATGCACCCACCCAACCCTGCCCCCGAACACGTCAACATTCTGTTCTAACAAGGACTCTCCTAGGGTAGCCAAAATGGGATTACGTGATTCCCACTCTCCCTATATTAGTATCTAGCGAAACCTGTACACAGGCAAAAGAAACGTCATCAGAGCCGGAACGGAGAGAAGCTGTACTGGCTCCTCCTTTACCGAAAAAGTGCTGTTAAAGTGCTCTTTAAAAGACAGTCGGACTGACCAGCTTCTGTAATACAGACAGCGAAGTCCTTCCGAAAACGACTTCAAAACTTCGTCGAATATACAGAGTCAGAAAAGACGCAGCCGAACAACCCGCTAAAACGCGGCCTCTGATTGGTCGAGCATAAAAAGAGAGCAAATCTCATTGGCCGGATTTCAATCCGATTTCGACGTTTAAGCTCAACGTGCTTTGGACCGTAATAACTTTTTACCCCAGTAACGAAATCAATTCGTTTCTCTTGTGAATTATTGCATTTCATATGGCCTTCTAGACGGTACTAAATTATAAAACATTCAATTCAGTTGGTACACGCACTAAAGGGTTGAAAATTGTGGACGTCACTTAGTGAATTCTGCCCGAAAATGCAACGGATGAAAGAGGACATCTGATTGGTTAAATTTCAATCCGTTTTAAGGCTCAAGCTCGGGCATTTTATCGACAGCCAATCGCGTGCTGGTCCGCGTTTCAACCCGATAAAAGCAAACGACATTGCTAGTTCGCACACATTCTCTATCTATCAAGATGGCCAGAACAAAGCAGACAGCTCGAAAATCCACCGGAGGAAAGGCTCCAAGAAAGCAGTTGGCTACTAAAGCCGCCCGAAAGAGCGCGCCAGCCACTGGAGGAGTTAAGAAGCCCCACAGATACAGGCCCGGAACCGTCGCTCTTCGTGAAATCAGACGTTACCAGAAGAGCACAGAGCTTCTGATCCGAAAACTTCCATTCCAGCGTCTGGTCCGTGAAATCGCCCAGGACTTCAAGACTGATCTCCGATTCCAGAGCTCAGCTGTTATGGCTCTACAGGAAGCTAGCGAGGCTTACTTGGTTGGTTTGTTTGAAGATACTAACCTGTGTGCCATCCACGCTAAACGTGTCACCATTATGCCAAAGGACATCCAGCTTGCCCGAAGAATCCGAGGTGAACGTGCTTAAACGGTTTCTAATTGAAACAAAGCAGCAAAAACGGCCCTTTTTAGGGCCACAAAAAAAACCTAGAGAGAATAACTTCTACCTAATTGTCCTTTTAACCCCATAAGTTCAGGCATTCAGTGGGTAAACACTGAAAATCTGTCATCTACTGACTACTACACCTAGGCATACACATATGTTAAAGGACTTATTTCACATGGTCACAGACTTGTATATATATCCACCATAAACATGTATATGTAAAAGGACTCATTTCACATGGTCACAGACTTGTATTCTACCTCGATCAAATGAAATCAAAATAATTCACATGCATGCTATACATATTTACACAAGCTGCTTAAACACAATGTCATACAGTCAATGCATTCGATTCGGGTGAAGACTTGCATACCCTTAGGCATGGACATATGTAGGAGGACTTATTTCACATTGTCACGGACTTGTTTCCAGCAAATCAAGTAATCCAGTCAGCTCGTTTTCTCTTCCTTTTCCACGATATTTCCAAAGTGGATGTCGAAACGGCATAGGATATGATTTAACACTTACCGTACTCTGATTGGCTCCGATTTATCGCATTGTGCTTAATTCTTAAATCAATGACCTGACCTACTGACCTACTGACCTCCCAACAAAATGAAACAAGCCCGAGAAACCTAGTGGGGCTAGGTCAGTAGGTCAGGTCATTGAATTAAGCTCGAGTTGATTATATATATGAGCGAAAAACAAAATCCGGCATCAGTTTCATTCTAACTAGAAAAAGAATAATGTCTGGACGTGGTAAAGGAGGAAAAGGTCTAGGAAAGGGGGGCGCTAAGCGTCACAGGAAAGTTCTTCGTGATAACATCCAGGGAATCACCAAGCCAGCAATCCGTCGTCTCGCCCGCAGAGGTGGTGTGAAGAGAATTTCTGGACTCATCTACGAGGAAACCCGAGGAGTCCTGAAGGTTTTCTTGGAGAACGTCATCCGAGATGCCGTCACCTACACCGAGCATGCCAAGAGGAAGACCGTCACAGCCATGGACGTCGTCTATGCTCTGAAGAGACAAGGCAGAACCCTCTACGGATTCGGAGGTTAAACGTTTTTCACGGATAACGAACAACAAACGGCCCTTTTTAGGGCCACAACATCTCTAGAATTTCACTTTCTTCAAGTTGTCATATAAACTATCCCTGCCTTCCTTCCTTCATTCATTCATTCATTCATTCATTCATTCATTCATTCATTCATTCATTCATTCATTCATTCATTCATTCATTCATTCATTCATTCACACAAGTGCAGTGTATACATTACATACATACATACATACATACATACACATTAACCTGGCTGGAAATTAAAACGCCATACACATCGATACTTGCCTATGGGGGAGCAGTGAAGATCATGATCAGCTTCACTCTTGTAATATAACACCATTCACACTCCTGTGCATAAATAGTAACAACATTAAAACGTGTAAACACACATGACAACACCGATGTAAGCAATGACTCTGATTGGTCCGTTTATCTCGGGTAACACGTTATGACATTAATATCATGAGAATTGAAGGAATACACGTCATTACTGGGGAAAAAACCCATCACTAAATCAAAACATCTATTATTGTAGGTAATGGAAATGTGGGGATGGGATACAGTTTGATCCACGTTACGTAGCAGTGTTGTTCCAGTCATGTTTTTCTTCCATTTGAGATGTGCTACGTTGCCGTTGAGTTGATAACGTGAGTAGAACACTGAAATTCTATATATCTAATCATGGTGAAACGGCTTAAGAGTGTCGTAAGCTAGCAATTTGTCATGATCACCAAAAAAACACTACCGAACATGCTTCCAGGACGAGATAGCTGATTCGTCGAATAATTAATTTCAGTTTCGTAAGCTGCGTTTTCATTGGCCGAGCTTAATTCTGACCAAAAGTAGGTCAATCCCCCTCTCCTCATATAAATAGCAAACGAAACGCGTTTCCGCACATTATCATTTTGATACTGAATCATGCCTGCTCAAGCAAAAGGAGGAGTTGCAAGCAAAGGGTCTAAGAAGGCCGCCACCAAGGCTAAGGCCGCTCGTGGCACCGACAAGAAACGAAGGAGGAAGAGGAGGGAATCGTACGCCATCTACATCTACAAAGTATTGAAGCAGGTTCACCCCGACACCGGTATCTCCAGTAAGGCTATGTCCATCATGAACAGCTTTGTCAACGACATCTTTGAGAGAATCGCTGCCGAGGCATCCAGACTTGCTCACTACAACAAGAGATCAACAATCACCAGCCGAGAGGTGCAGACAGCCGTTAGGCTTTTGTTGCCCGGTGAATTGGCCAAGCACGCCGTCAGTGAAGGCACCAAGGCCGTCACAAAGTACACCAGCAGCAAGTAAACACACATCTGCTTACTGGCAAAACAAAAACGGCCCTTATCAGGGCCACCAAATTTCTAGATAGCCACTTTTCACATTGTCTAAACATCCTACAATACAATACAATACAATATAATATAATATAATATAACAGAACAATGAGCAAAAATGTAATCACTCAGTCAACAGAATCGTCCCAAATTAAATGCATTCACAGGCTCGCCAACCCTAATTGTGGAGTCATTTATTTGTTTTAAAATGCATACAGTTCGGAAGCCTATTATTGGAAAGGATAAGATAATGTTAAAAGGTTCTCGCACACACCGCAAATTCAAATAATCCTTCTCCGTTGAACTACGGTCGTGAAAAGTTGCATATACCGGCGATTGCCACTGGACTAACAAAAAAGCACTGCCGAACAGGCTTCCAAAACGAGCTCGCTGATTCGTTTAATAATTAATCAGCTGCTCTATAACCTGCAATTTGATTGGCCGAGCTTAAATCAGACCAAAAGTAGGTCAATCCCCCTGACTGGGGTATATATAGCAAGGTCGAAATATTTTAGAGTATTCAGATTTCTCTGATCACTACTACAAAGCTTATCCTAAATCATGTCTGGACGAGGAAAAGGAGGAAAGACGAAGGGAAAGGCAAAGAGCCGATCCAGCAGGGCCGGATTACAGTTCCCCGTAGGAAGAATTCACCGTCTTCTCCGAAAGGGAAACTATGCTGAGCGAGTGGGAGCTGGAGCCCCAGTTTACCTGGCTGCCGTTCTTGAATACTTAGCAGCTGAAGTTTTGGAATTGGCAGGAAACGCTGCTCGTGATAACAAGAAGAGCAGAATCATCCCACGTCACTTGCAATTGGCCATCCGAAATGACGAAGAATTGAACAAACTTTTGTCAGGAGTCACCATTGCCCAGGGTGGTGTACTTCCCAACATCCAAGCCGTTCTTCTGCCAAAGAAGACCAGCAAGGCTAGCAAGTAGATTGTCGAACAACAACCGACTTCACAACAACGGCCCTTTTAAGGGCCATCATTTTCCTAGAAAGTTACTCTCTTCCTATTGTCTTAACACACACACCAGCTGCATAACACCTCTTACTCAACCCCCCAACATTACCAAATCAAATTACACCTACGTTTTCAATGAAAATTTACTTCCAATACAATACACCACCACGGTAATACGTGTTCCATGTTACATGTGGAAGGGAACCGTTTGCTCATGATTGAGATCGTGTTTTTTGGACATGCAAAGGCGCCCGCATCTCCTTACACGGTCTGTCTGGCCTAATGAATGAGCTTTAAGCAACACTATCTGTATAGGGATCGTGCCCTGGACCCGTTTGTTACCTGTCTAAGATAAACGTGTTCACGTAAAGTACTCCAACAGAGCCCCGGTCTTGAAAATTCCGAGTGTTTTGGTTCAACCTCGCACTTTTCACACAGGACTGTGGCCTCTGTATGGCCTGAAAACACATTAGAAAAACAGATTTAGGGGGAAAGAAGTCCAAATATCTGGGCAGAGATTATGAAATTCGTTTTTAACCACCCCCATGACGATAGAAGAGAGTTTTTCTCTCGTCGAGAAACACAACAATCATTCACAAATGAGACAATTTCTTCGAGGTGCTTTCGATCGCGTCCGCGCTCTTAATTCTCTATCCCTCTAACTAGATATATAGTAGCATATTCCAAGTTGGGTTCATTCTTCATTTACGACGAAGAGTTTAAGCACGATGACTGACGCCGCACCAACAACACCCAAAGCTAAGAAGGCTAGCAAGCCTAAAGTGCCTGCAGCGCACCCAAAATACAGTGAGATGGTCAGCCAGGCAATCTCCAGTCTTAAGGAGAGGGGAGGCTCATCCAGACAGGCTATTCTGAAGTACATCTGCGCCAACTTCAAGGTCGGAACCAACGCAACTTCAGTGAACAGCCATCTGAAGCTGGCTCTCAAGTCCGGAGTTACAAAGGGAGCACTGAAGCAGGCAAAGGGAACTGGAGCAGCTGGTTCTTTCCGACTGGGAGAGGTAAAGAAAGTTGCCAAGAAAGCAACCAAACCCAAGAAGGCCACACCAGCAAAGAAGAAGTCAGCAGTTAAGAAACCAGCAAAGAAAGCCGGGGAGAAGAAGGTTAAGGCAGCAAAGAAAGCTACACCAAAAAAGAAGGCAGCCGCCAAAAAACCAGCAGTCAAGAAGGCCGGTGAAAAGAAATCGGTTAAGAAGGCTACACCCAAAAAGAAGGTAGCTGCCAAAAAACCTGCCGCAAAGAAGCCTGCTGCTAAGAAAGCCGCCGCCAAGAAGTAGATGTCTTACCAGTAGTTTCTGGAAAACATCTCCTACAAAAAAAAAGGTCCTTTTCAGGACCATCAAAACCCTAGAAAGAACTTTCCTTCATTGTCAAAACCCTTATCGATTCCTTTCCGGCTCCTTTTCCAATGAATGCACCCACCCAACCCTGCCCCCGAACACGTCAACATTCTGTTCTAACAAGGACTCTCCTAGGGTAGCCAAAATGGGATTACGTGATTCCCACTCTCCCTATATTAGTATCTAGCGAAACCTGTACACAGGCAAAAGAAACGTCATCAGAGCCGGAACGGAGAGAAGCTGTACTGGCTCCTCCTTTACCGAAAAAGTGCTGTTAAAGTGCTCTTTAAAAGACAGTCGGACTGACCAGCTTCTGTAATACAGACAGCGAAGTCCTTCCGAAAACGACTTCAAAACTTCGTCGAATATACAGAGTCAGAAAAGACGCAGCCGAACAACCCGCTAAAACGCGGCCTCTGATTGGTCGAGCATAAAAAGAGAGCAAATCTCATTGGCCGGATTTCAATCCGATTTCGACGTTTAAGCTCAACGTGCTTTGGACCGTAATAACTTTTTACCCCAGTAACGAAATCAATTCGTTTCTCTTGTGAATTATTGCATTTCATATGGCCTTCTAGACGGTACTAAATTATAAAACATTCAATTCAGTTGGTACACGCACTAAAGGGTTGAAAATTGTGGACGTCACTTAGTGAATTCTGCCCGAAAATGCAACGGATGAAAGAGGACATCTGATTGGTTAAATTTCAATCCGTTTTAAGGCTCAAGCTCGGGCATTTTATCGACAGCCAATCGCGTGCTGGTCCGCGTTTCAACCCGATAAAAGCAAACGACATTGCTAGTTCGCACACATTCTCTATCTATCAAGATGGCCAGAACAAAGCAGACAGCTCGAAAATCCACCGGAGGAAAGGCTCCAAGAAAGCAGTTGGCTACTAAAGCCGCCCGAAAGAGCGCGCCAGCCACTGGAGGAGTTAAGAAGCCCCACAGATACAGGCCCGGAACCGTCGCTCTTCGTGAAATCAGACGTTACCAGAAGAGCACAGAGCTTCTGATCCGAAAACTTCCATTCCAGCGTCTGGTCCGTGAAATCGCCCAGGACTTCAAGACTGATCTCCGATTCCAGAGCTCAGCTGTTATGGCTCTACAGGAAGCTAGCGAGGCTTACTTGGTTGGTTTGTTTGAAGATACTAACCTGTGTGCCATCCACGCTAAACGTGTCACCATTATGCCAAAGGACATCCAGCTTGCCCGAAGAATCCGAGGTGAACGTGCTTAAACGGTTTCTAATTGAAACAAAGCAGCAAAAACGGCCCTTTTTAGGGCCACAAAAAAAACCTAGAGAGAATAACTTCTACCTAATTGTCCTTTTAACCCCATAAGTTCAGGCATTCAGTGGGTAAACACTGAAAATCTGTCATCTACTGACTACTACACCTAGGCATACACATATGTTAAAGGACTTATTTCACATGGTCACAGACTTGTATATATATCCACCATAAACATGTATATGTAAAAGGACTCATTTCACATGGTCACAGACTTGTATTCTACCTCGATCAAATGAAATCAAAATAATTCACATGCATGCTATACATATTTACACAAGCTGCTTAAACACAATGTCATACAGTCAATGCATTCGATTCGGGTGAAGACTTGCATACCCTTAGGCATGGACATATGTAGGAGGACTTATTTCACATTGTCACGGACTTGTTTCCAGCAAATCAAGTAATCCAGTCAGCTCGTTTTCTCTTCCTTTTCCACGATATTTCCAAAGTGGATGTCGAAACGGCATAGGATATGATTTAACACTTACCGTACTCTGATTGGCTCCGATTTATCGCATTGTGCTTAATTCTTAAATCAATGACCTGACCTACTGACCTACTGACCTCCCAACAAAATGAAACAAGCCCGAGAAACCTAGTGGGGCTAGGTCAGTAGGTCAGGTCATTGAATTAAGCTCGAGTTGATTATATATATGAGCGAAAAACAAAATCCGGCATCAGTTTCATTCTAACTAGAAAAAGAATAATGTCTGGACGTGGTAAAGGAGGAAAAGGTCTAGGAAAGGGGGGCGCTAAGCGTCACAGGAAAGTTCTTCGTGATAACATCCAGGGAATCACCAAGCCAGCAATCCGTCGTCTCGCCCGCAGAGGTGGTGTGAAGAGAATTTCTGGACTCATCTACGAGGAAACCCGAGGAGTCCTGAAGGTTTTCTTGGAGAACGTCATCCGAGATGCCGTCACCTACACCGAGCATGCCAAGAGGAAGACCGTCACAGCCATGGACGTCGTCTATGCTCTGAAGAGACAAGGCAGAACCCTCTACGGATTCGGAGGTTAAACGTTTTTCACGGATAACGAACAACAAACGGCCCTTTTTAGGGCCACAACATCTCTAGAATTTCACTTTCTTCAAGTTGTCATATAAACTATCCCTGCCTTCCTTCCT
>JASEVX010000015.1:2794564-2937064 GCA_031761405.1 Serripes groenlandicus
AGAGACAGAGACAGAGAGACAGAGACAGAGAGAGACAGAGACAGAGAGAGAGAGAGACAGAGAGAGAGAGAGAGAGAGAGAGACAGAGAGAGAGAGAGAGAGAGAGAGAGAGAGAGAGAGAGAGAGAGAGAGAGAGAGAGAGAGAGAGAGAGATATATATATGGGGAGAGATGGGGATGGAGAAAGAGAGTTGGAGAGGGAGAGACAGATGGAGAGAGAGATTGAGAGAGATATGGATACAGATGGAGAGAGAGATGGAGACATATTGAGAGAGAGATAAGGAGACAGAGACATAATTACATAATTAGGTGCTTAAAAAAAACAAAAATGGAGTAAAGGGCTGGCAGACTCAACACTGAGTCAGCCCATCCCACTACAGGAAGCCAGTCTTGGTCAGCCACTCAAGTATTATACCTGTGAAAGGGTGGATAAGTGTGTGACTAGGCTGAGGCTGGGGTACAATCTGCTGCCGGGGAGTATGGGACGGTTCATACTGGGCAAACCTAAATCATGTCCCGTATGTGTCGTCCCAGATACTACAGAGCATTTTTCTGTTGCATTATGGGATTCATGGGGAAGCAAGGAAAAACGCTCTCCGATGTCAAACTGAGGTCTAGCGTCCGAAATGGACATAAATGCATTACTCTTTCCGCCCAGGGCCCTCCGGACCTCTACGTTTATGGCATTGGAGTGCTACATTTTGGATTGTCAGATGACAGACAAGATATAGACGTCATCTGCAATATCTTTTTTTGTTCATTTTTTATTTTTCCGAATTCAGTGCAATTTTTTTTCATTTTGTTTACTTCGCCAATGTTTGTCTTTTTGGGGGTGCGTTCCATCGCGTCCGCGCCCTTTAATATTTAAGGATTGACCTTACTCGTCCTTGACCCTACATTGGTTAAATAATGACCCACTTTTCTTAATTATTGACCTACATCTCTTAATTATCCAAGACTGTGTCTCTTCTTTCACATTGTTTACATCAATATTTTTTTTGTTCATTCAAAGGGATACCATCTACATACCCTTATAGCATTTTTATTACTTAACATATATAATTTAACTATCTAATGAAATATGACAGAGCGGACAAAAAACCAAATGCATGAAACCATTGAAAACATTAAACTACTCCAATATGTAGGTTTCTTTCTAGTCTTTTTTTATTTTTTACCTTGAAATTGCTCTGTTTTCTGCCCTGGCCGGTACTAAATGGGATATAGTAACAACAAAAGGGGCTCCCAAGTAATACGTTGACAATGGCACACGCTTTTTCCGTGTGCTGTTCTGATGGTCCCACGGACTGGGCTGTCTGGGGGAGGGAGTCAGTGAAGGCTTCTTGCATGTGAGTCCACGTCTGCGCGGATGCTGCGCCCTTCATTGCGTGACGGGGGGGGGGGGGGGGGGGGGATGGCGATATCTGGGTCATATACGAAAGATGTCCTCCCCGTCATTTTTTGTTGGGGTGGGCTTGCGGTCGGGGGCTCGCATGCGCAAGTGTGCATGGGGGCATAGCTGCGAAATCCCTCGGGCGGCTGGCTTGTGGGACTTAGTATGATAAGGGAGCCCATACACCAATATGCGCCAGTGTTGCAACCAAGCCATAAACTTTTATACCATGTAAATATTTTATCCTGCAGGGCTGACACAGTGTGGGATATATGTATATAACGCTAGTTTTAATGGTTCTTAAAGGGCCGTTTTTGCTGGATGGTGTACAGAGTGCTGGAGGTCTTTTTTAAGCATAAATGTTTTAACCACACTGTGCCAATACACTGTAGCAATTGTTTTATGTTTTTCCATATGTTTTTTTGTCTTTTAGAAATCGAATTCTTAGTTTTTTATTTTTAAGTCTGTGACTATTTGTATAACCAGTTCGTCTCCAATGCCATAAACGTAGAGGTCCGGAGGGCCCTGGACGGAAAGAGTAATGAATTTATGTCCATTCGGACGCCAGACCTCAGTTTGACATCGGAGAGCGTTTTCCTTGCTTCCCCATAAATCCCATAATGCAACAGAAAATGCTCTGTAGTATCTGGGACGACACATACGGGACATGATTTAGGTTTGCCCAGTATGAACCGTCCCATACTCCCCGGCAGCAGATTGTACCCCAGCCTCAGCCTAGTCACACACTTATCCACCCTTTCACAGGTATAATACTTGAGTGGCTGACCAAGACTGGCTCCCTGTAGTGGGATGGGCTGACTCAGTGTTGAGTCTGCCAGCCCTTTACTCCATTTTTGTTTTTTAAGCACTTAATTATGGAGTAGATTTCAGTTGCTGCCAGGGGAATATTGTCAACAACAGCTAGTCCGTCCTTAGCCGCCGTATCCGCTAGTTCAGTTCCCTGGACGTCGACATGAGCTGGACACCACACTAAATTCACTTTTATGTCATTTACAAAGCACTGATCATGAAGGGAGATAATATTTTCTATAATATCAGGTGTTGAGTTGCCGTTTCTTAGATGAATAGATTGAAGTACAGATAGCGAGTCTGATAGAATAGCAACATTGCGTGGTCGGTTGACGAGAGTACAGTTAAAAGCATATTGGATTGCGATCAATTCGGCAGCATAGATAGATAACTTGTTGCTGAGTCTATTTGAGATGGTAACATTTTATGATGGTATAACCATTGCTGCCGCAACTGTCTGATTTGTATCTTTACTGCCGTCTGTATAGATTGTTAAGTGCTCAGCGTAATTTGAGTACAGTTAAAAGCATATTGGATTGCGATCAATTCGGCAGCATAGATAGATAACTTGTTGCTGAGTCTATTTGAGATGGTAACATTTTATGATGGTATAACCATTGCTGCCGCAACTGTCTGATTTGTATCTTTACTGCCGTCTGTATAGATTGTTAAGTGCTCAGCGTAATTTGAGGAAATATGATCATTTGTGATCTCTAAAATTTTTGGTGGATGATCATTCTTTTTAAACCTCAAACTTAGGGACATGTCGACTACAGGGGGAGCTAGCATCCAGGTCGACTCTAGACGGGGTCTAAGGTCCGCTACATTGCACTCATGGATCCGATACTCCTCGGCAAGCTGTTGAACCTTTGCTACGAATGGGAGTTTGACTTTTTTGTATCTAGCTTTTACGAAGAAATCGGCTACAATGATTGCATTCACAGGGATACAAGGTCTACTCTTAATCCTAGCCAGGTACTTTAGGGATTGCTCTTCGCGGCGTAGATTAAGAGGCTCAATCCCAGCTTCTAGCTCAAGTATATATAATTGAGTGTTGGGTAGAGCTCTCAGAGCTATAACTAAGGCCTTATGTTGGACAGTACTTAATCGATTTAAATTAGTTTTTGCTGCACAAGCATGGACTTCGGCACCATAGTCTAGCTTTGGACGCATTAAGGACTTGTAGAGAAGCGAACTTTTATCAGATCCGAATGTTGTGCCCCTCAGCATTCTCATTAGATTCAAGTCCTGTTGGCATTTGACGACCAGTTCATTTATATGTGACTGTAAAGTAAACCTCTCATCAAGAGTCATGCCCAAAAAAATTACAGTTTTTTTAAATTGTATTTTTGTGTTTCCTAATGATACGTCCACTTGGTGCGAGTTTTTATGACCAAATAATGCCCCTATTGTTTTAGCCTGGCTAATTTTGAAGGCCCACTCTTGGGACCAGTGCCAAATGGAGTCATGTCCTATCTGTGCCTTTCTTTGTAGGTATTTAATATTGCCTCCACAGAGCCAACTGCCTGAGTCGTCGGCAAATTGGCTAATAACCATCCCTGACCCCTCAGATACATCAGGGAAATCATTAATTAAAAGAGAGCAGAGTAGAGGGGGAATTATGGAGCCCTGGGGCGTACCTCTCGTCAGAGTTTGAGTATCTGAGAGGGTACCCTCGACTTTAACTGTGATTTTCCTGTCCAACAAAAAGGCCCGTATATAATTGAAGCATCGCCCTGTGATTCCGTGTTTTTTTTATTTATATAGAATGCCTGAGTGCCAAGCCAGATCGAAAGTGGCCTCTAGGTCCAGCAAAATCGCTAGAACATGGTGCCCTCTATTTTTAGATTTGATTACATCATGTTGAAGCCGCACTAAGTGATCGAGCGTGCTACGGCCCTTTCTGAAGCCAGATTGAACGGGATTTATTATGTTTTTTTATTCTAAAAGTCGTTCCAAACGTGCCTTGACCATCCCCTCTAGCAATTTCCCAGGGTGAGATGTCAGGCTTATCGGTCTGTATGATTTAGGTTCATTTTTTTCTTTTCCTTTTTTGTATAGTGGAATCACGCAGGCTGGCTTCCAATTCGCATTCACTCCATACTTTATGGAAAAAAATAGCCATATTTTTAAGGCTGTCTCAGACATATGTTTGAACATTGGGTAAGCAATTTTGTCTAGTCCCGCGGCGGAGTTTTTTCTTCTACTAATACAGTCTTTTAGTTCCTGAATAGTGAAGTCGGTGTTAAGGGTTAAGTTTTCATTTTCTAAAAGAGGAGAGTTTACGAACTCTTGGTGTTGTTTCTGATGGGCCAAAACGGATGGGTCTAGGTTTTCATCACTAGCTACTTTTGCGTAGTAAGAGACAAGGGAATTTGCATTGTCAAGGGGGGGTAATCGAAACTACTGCTGTGTTGTTAAATACAGGGATTGGTGTGAATGAGGTTCCTTTAATTCTTCGAATCTTATTCCAAAAATCCCTGGAATTGTTAGGGTTTACTATGCAGGATTCGCAGAATTCAGCCCAGTTTTTTGTTTTGTTTTTTAAAATGACCTTTTTGCAGTGGGCTGTTGCTTCTTTCAATTTGACCAGATTTACTTCACTAGGCAATTGTTCTAAAGTATAAATTGCATGCTTTCTCTCCTTGACTGCCTTTTCACAAAATTCGCTCCACCATGGTACATTTGTTTTATTTTTTTTGCATGGTTTACAGACTGGGATTGCATCGTTGTGCAGCACGAGTCACACTCGTGTGGCTTTGTCACACAGTCCTCGACTGCACGTCCATGGCTGTCAGTTTTTGAAGATCCCCAGATAAATTTATGTGCGTTAAAAACACCAGTTAAGTTTCTAGAATGATAGCCCCATTTTGATCCCTTACATTGTCTATTGCGATATTTTTTGTAATTGACCCCGTTTTTGAAATAAGTAATTAACCCCCCCAAAGCCTAAATTATTCTGTGTGTCTATGTATTTGTATTCTGCTCTGTACCCAGGAATGTTTTTCAAGGTATTACTCTTGAGTTTAGATTCCTGAATACAGAGTATATCAATTTGATCCATATTGAAATTATAATCGGAAGATTTGTCTCTTTACGCCATCAACAGCTGGTGATCCCTTGCCGTAGCGCCTCCTCGCACCCTTCAATTTGAGTGGGGAGTTAAGCGTTTCTAGCCGAGATTCCACAGCCCTTGGTACATTAATGAAAGTGGGACAATTTGTACTCATGACCAGTGTTGCAACAGGTGAGGGTGCTGCCCGCTGAACTGGAGGTCGTGCTTTCGGGATACGGGATGGGGATGGCTCAGGTTTTTTATTGATATGAAGTGGTTATGTTCTGGGCATATTTGCACGACTTTTGATTTTATGCTGTTGATATTGATGGTGTCGTTTAAAGCCCTGTCTTCAGCGACCTCGGCTATAACGCGAGATAGCTGTTCCAGGTAGAATGTTCTTATTTCTTTTCTAAATTCCAGATTTACTTTGGAAGGAGAAGTCTGTGAGTCTTTGGATTCGTTGGAATTTGAATATTGTTCAGTCTGGCATCCCAAATCCCGTGTGTTTGTGAACTGTTGTAAGGGGAGCGGTGTCTTCCCACTCAAGGGCGAGTCCATTTGGGACACATCCGTGAGGGAAAGGTCCCCACTTCCCTCCTTGCTACTGTCTAAAGGGGTACTATTTCCCACCCCCACCTCTAACCCTGTGTTGACTGGGCTATTAAATGCCGAGGAGCCCCAGCTGTTGTCCGTGGAAAAGGGGCTCCTTGAGGGCTGTGGAGATGCGTGCCCGATGGGCCCCAGGATTAATCCGTTGTTAACCATGGGACTTTTATCAACCCTGGGATTCGAACCATGTTCGATCTCCCTTTCCTGCCTACTTGTTAACCTTCTGGGCAAATTATGTTTTTCCTGGGAGTTTACTACATGGGGAGGGGTCTTAACCATTTGAGAATAGGTAGGCCGGGGGTTATCTATGTCAACATTATATGACATAGCAGCTGGGTTATGTCGACAATGATTGTAGGTCAGAGGCCTGGGCGGGGGATTTTTTTTTTTACTCTTAGAGTCAATAACCGCAGACTCAGCCCGTGTCCAAGAACAGCCGTGTTTGTTATTAAATTGTTGTATTTGAGAGGCCTGTAAATAGGCCGGACACAGTCTGAATCTGGAGGTGTGTCCCCCCCCTCCCCCGACAGTTTGGACAACATATATTGTCAGTAGAGCACTTTTCTGAGTTACTGTTGTGGGGGCCAGCACAACGGGTACATTTTAAGTTATTTTTGCAGTATTTTGCAGTATGACCGAACCCTTGGCATTTCAAACATCTGAGCGGTGGCGTCTGGTACGATTCCACCGGGAGCGATATATCCGTGTCGGAGTATGAGATGTAGTCCGGGAGAATGGCTCCCAGAAAAGTAACGTTCACTACTCCGGTGGGTCTACCTTGACGATTTGTAATTCTTTCCATTTTTAGGATTGGAGATGATGTTTTCAAAGTATTTGCATGATTCCCAATGTTTTCAGAGTCGTCTTGTAATGGTCTACAGTGTATGACCCCCTGGCAAGTTACTATTTTGTCAGGGTTGTAGGTCACCACCCTTATTTTACCTATGGCAAAAATGCCCATGTTTAAGATCTTTGCCAAGGATTCGGCCGATTTAGGTTGGGCCAAAATGGACCCATTCTTTAACATAATTATGTTGAGTATCAATCCGGCCAGTGCGGTGGCTATGTTTTGAGCGAGTGTTTTAGGATGAATAGCCTGTGAGTCCATGTGTTCTTTGAGAGCACATGCCTCTGACCAGGATTGATAGGCTCGCCATGATCTAAAAAATCATCAGAAAAAGCTGATGTCATGGCCATTTTAAACAAGGATGGATGAAAAAGCTCCCAAATATTAAATAAAAAATTCTAAAAAACAATGCCGATGACGTCTGACGTTGTTCCAGCAGCTCTAAAACTGGGCCTCCGCTCTAGGAGTTTGACCTTCAGTGTAGGAAGACTGCTCATAAACTAAATGACGTAAATAAATAAAAAACCAACACAAAACAGTTTTATTTTAAGAGTAAATGAATAAACTGTAAAACAATGTGTGTTGTGCAGGTTGGATGCTTATATGCGGTTCTTGCAGAATTGATGTAGTTGACATCAAAGTTTATATCCCAAAAGCCCCCAAACAGTACCGACAAAGAGAAAGGTTGACACTGGTGACAATTTGATTTGGCTCCCAGATGACAATTGTGGTTAATTGGCACTGCCCGGTGGTGGAAGGGTGGGGAACACGCAAACTTTTGGGGTTGCATCAGTTTGTAACCTGGACATATACACAAACAATGACAAAACAAAAATCACAGGTAGCGGGATATGCAATAGACACCTTAGTTGGAGAGAGGAGACAATAGCTACTCGACAGGGATGGTTCAATGAATATTGTTGATGGCTGCCAAAAAATACGTCTCATCAGTTGTTTGTTTTGACCGGAAGTGGATGTAAGAGGTACATAGCTGCATATCGTTAAATACCAACTCAAGGGAAAATGTGTTACAAACTTCAAATTACTCTTTAAATCTTCTAATCGTGTTGGTAAATAATAATTACAAAATCAACAATTCAAATGTATAACATTCATTCCAATTAGTTGTATTATCAAAACAAATGCCGAATATATTTAATAAGTCATTATCTTATAATTTATAAAAAGGTTTTTTTAAACGAAACAATCCGTCCTTTAATTGACAATTATTCGATTAACACTACACAAACAAACGATCATCAATTAAAATCGAGTACGGCTGTTTTAGCAGTAATGTAAACACTACCGATCGAAGTGTGAATAGTGAACCTCTCTGGTCAGTTACGTGTGACAAATTGAAAAGAACAAAAGGTGTGAAACACAACTGTGTCTATATTTATCTTTTTTTCCGAGTACTCGGTTACCTAAATTACTAACCGATTAATCGAAAAACATACGGTTAACCGAGTAAACGATTAATCGTTGCCATCCCTTGTTAAGATGTTTACCTTGAAAAGTAATATATTCACCTAGTTTACTTCAAACGGAACGATCCAATCAGTACTCGATCGTATTTATTCTTCCTTCTTGCATTTCATTGAATAAAGAAAAACTAAACTAAAAGCGGACATAAACCTTTATTGATGGGCGTCTCAAACAGGCATGGCTATAGACGCGATAATCATTAAATACGTATCCTCCAGTGTTTCATTACGCGTTGCTGTAGATGTATAAATATCCTTTAGAATTGGTCAGTGAATTAAATAAACATAGACATAGACATATTTTATTTGGTAATAAAGGCCACCGGCCCAAAATACTGTACCTTGTATTATGTTTTGTGTGGATTCCGCCTGTAAAAAAAACGGGCTCCATTTTAAAGTAAAAAAAACGGGCTCCATTTTAAAGATATCTTTAAAAAATTGAGATATTTCTCTTACGTACTTGTTGGTAGAATTGCGATAGCAAGGCTACCATAGTTTCAGGTGAAGTTTTGAAGTCACGTGATGTAAATGACTACGTACACCATTTCTACCAAACTCAGAGTGCCAAAAAGATAGTGCAAACAATTGTTGACTGAATGAAGAATGCAAACATAAGTAAAAGTCAAATAAGTAAAACAGATCAACTTATTCTAGGTAACCAAATACAATTACAAGTCTATGAATGTGTAAATGTCATATTTGATTGTAATAAAGGATAAGGATATAACTACGTATTAACCCTTTGTTCCATCTAGTAACAGAAAAAGTAACATAATATCATAATATTTCTTCTGACAAAGTAGATTTGTTTTTGATATTTGAATAGCATTTCCACTTGAAGATGCATTTGCAGGAGACAACTTTTGAAGAGAAATATCTCCTTTTGCCGCAATTGTTATTATTGCCGTTCTGAAATATTCAGAAGAATAAACCTGATATATCAATCCTTACCCACATACAGCCCTTTGTAGCGCCTCTGCAGCAGACGACTTTTTGAAATTGTATGGCAAAAGGAGAACTTGCTGCGGCATCAGAAAGGATGAACGTGATTGTCTGCAGATTTCAAGATAATTAAGTAGAACTGTTCGTTCAGTAGCCCTCTATATATTTTCAAGTCGTATTGATTAGTTGAAAGTCATAGAAACCAGGTGACTTCTGAAAAGGGGAAAATTGAACTTTCAGCTAAAATGACATCTCATCCACTGTTCATAACAGTTCAAACAAACGTCACAGGGATGTTCTTCTGACGGTCCTTTTCTTAATTATGTTCAAAGATATATGTAGAACCGTTGCTTGTGGGGTATCAGAAATGGAGACAAAATTACCAATATTTAAAAATCTTTTCCTCTAAATCCGCTTGTCCGATTCCAATATTATCTAGTAGAACTCTTCCTCCAGTGACTCTCTACGAATTGTTCCAGCAATTTTAACTGGTTGAAAAAAGGGCAGCGAGATGGATTCAGAAAAGAGCAAAATGACAAAATTTTAAAACTCTAGTCTTATAAAATTGCTTGTCTGATTGGTTCGTTCAGTGACCCTCTTCATAAGTGTTTTATGTCATATTGATTGGTTGAAAGACAAAGTTATCAGAAAATGGGTAAATTGACCTTTAAGCTTCAAATGACATCTCATCCTAAACCACAGGGCAGATTTCAAGAAAACTTCACAGGAATTATCGTTTGGTAGTCTTCTTTCAAATAAGTTCAAAGACAACTTTGATGTCTTAACTGTACAATCCTTCTCTTCTCAATCCGCTTGTCAGATTCCAAGATAATTGAGTAATTATTTAATACAAATTTCATTGAGTGCCCCTCTACAAGATTTGCTTAAGCCGTATTAACTGGTTGAAAAACATGGCAGCTATACGGCATCAGAAAAGGGGCAAAATAACAACAAATAATAGTTAAATTCTATTCAAGATTTTGTCTAATTTCAGGATACATTTGTAATTTAGCGAAAATGTTCCTTGACTGACTTAATTTGTTCGAGCCATATTGATTGGTTTGAACAGATAGCTGCCATGCTGATTCAGATTAGGGATAAAATTAACTGTTAGCTTTAAACAAAATCTCTTCCTAAACCATTGGACTGATATCAACCAGACTTCACAGGAATGTTACTTTCGTGGTCCTCTTACAAATTGTTCAAATATTTAATATCATAACAAATGTCCTTTATTGATAAGTGTCTTTTACAGTGTCCATTCCTAGCAGATTTGTTCACGCACTTGATTACATTTGGTTCAGAAGTCTAGGGTTTGCATCCAGCACCGGCAAAAGAGCGAGTGCATCTGTCATTTAGTAAATATATATTGGGAATATCTAGGTATTGTTCAAATGCATTTGTATATATAACGGATCATAAACTGAATATTGAAGTAGGCAGACATCATAATGCTCCAAGAGAAGAGAAGATTTGAACGTATTGTCTTGAACAATTTGCAGTTGATGTAATTGAGGATGAATTTCATGTTGTTCTCTTTTGCAAACGTTATGAGAAATTCAGAAAAAATTATATAGGTGATATAAAGATTAAAACAGACGACTCATTCACTAGATTCATGTCATGTTGCGATAGATCAAATGTATTCAATATATGTAAATTAGTGCACACCATATTGTTGATAAGAAATGAAGAGTCTAACCGTAGCATTTAGCATCCATATATTCTGATCTTTATCTACACTAGTTGCTATTTAGCATCCATATATTGATATTCAGATCTTTATCTACACTAGTTGCTATTCACTTTATATTTATGATAAATAACAACTACAGGAAAGTAATCTACAACTAGTTGTATTTTGTTGGGTGTAAACCTTTACATGTGTTGTATATATTAGAAGCCGGTGGCCTATATATTTCAAATTTTGAACTTTGAAAACATCTAGACAAAATAACATTGTTTATGCACTATAAAGTAGCATCATTTTGAGCCAAATTCTCCATGTTTCACAATTTCCGTTAGCTTCTAACATCAGTTTAGTCTGTTCATTACACTATTTCCTATTTTTGGTATATATTTTGTAACATTACATCTAGGGGTAAATACAAATAATTGTATATTGTGGGGGCAAACCTATATATGTATTGTTTATATCATGGGCCGGTGGCCTAAATATTTAAAAAAAATAATAATCTTGAATCATAATTGAATGTTGTAATTTTGTCATAACTGAATAAACATACACACATAAACATAACTTTTCCAATAACTTGCCATTTGAAAGACAACACAGCGGATAGTATATATGTGCTCCAGTTTACATCTTGATACATGCTATTAACTTTAGATGTGTCGAGCCTACCCAATTTCAAGTGAAATAGAGATATCTCTATAATTAAGAGAGATATCTCTATCAGTTAAAGAGATATATATCAAAGAAGCTTGTTATTTAAATTAAGAAATGTTTCCTTAATGTTGGCCGATATCTCTAATCTAGACAGATATATATGTCAGTTAGATATATATATATATATATATATCTAATCTATCTTTTTCAGAGATAAGATATTTTCTAAAAAGCAAATTTCGCGCGTATTTGTCTAGAGACATCTCTCAAAGTTAGAGAGGTATGTTTCAAACGAATACATAGTTAAACGGCTCGTTTGAAAGATGTTTCTCTAACGATGAGAGATATATCTACAAAATAGATGGATATCTATCTGAATTAGAGAGATGTCTTGCTTTTAACACGATATCTCTTAACAATAGAGATTTCTCTCTACCTTACAAATATCTTTCTAGCTTAGAGAGTTATCTCTCAAACTTACATACATATCTCTCATTTTCAGAGATATTTCTGTAATGTATAACTATATCTCTCTAACACACCAGAACTCCATACAACATACTTTCCAAGCAACTGGCTGTTTTTCCACATAGATTGTTAGCCCATTGGTAGACGACGAAAGTCTCTTGTCACAGTGACTTTAATTAAAAGTCGGATAGAATGTTGGCCGAGCTGGATTTCGAACTCACAGCCCGTTGATTGACAGCTCGCGCCTCTACCGACTGACTACCGGGGCTCGGCTTTTGCCAGTTTAACTAATCCCTAGTATTCGAAATGTATCATAGTTCTGCCGAAGACGAAATGCGATTCAAAGCCACTTTGGAGCTGCAAGATCAAACTGTAAAAGGGGGACAATAAAATGTACAATGTGTTAGATGAATTAAAGTTTTCGTGTCAAGGGGGATGTTAATTTTCATATGAGAGATATCTCTGTAACATAAACAGATATCTTAAAATTAAGATATCACTCTTAGGAAGAAATCGATTTAAGAGTGTTAGAAAGATATATCTCTAAGTTATAGAAATATCTCCCAAAGTTAGAGCGAACATGTTAGAGAGATATCTTTCTTATATAGAGATGTATTTTTAAAAATTAAAGGGAAAGCTCTTAAACGAACAAAAAGTAAAACGGATTGCCATTTAATTATGTAGAGCAGGGAAAAACCGAAAGAGGACTGATTACCTTTGTTAATGTCTATAAAGCAGCCCCCCCCCCCCCCCCCATTGAATGGAAAACAGGTGGAACATGTTTGGTTAACCGACTAAGGAACGGTATATCGACAAAACCTATTTAGGTTTCGCAAAACAGGTTTTGAGTTTTGTGACTATGGAACACAGGGCAGTTTATTGAACTGAAAGATAGTTTTAACCTTGAAAAGCAATTATCGTGTTTATTCGGCAGGAGCGGTCCAATCAGAACTCGGGCGTATTTTTTCTTCCTGCTGCATTTCAAATGAACAAAAACGCTCAGTATTCGTTGGTTATTTTTGGGGTGGTTTTAAGTACGGTATGTTTGATAGTATATTAGGTTACAGAGACTGGTTAGTCAATGGAAGGCTATTTTGCAATGTTGATAACAGTAAATGTGTATACACGGTTGTTACGACGTCAGCCAGTGTGGCACTTAGGAGTCACTTCCTCGTCGTCTATCCGCCTATTTTGATTTTGACTTAGGTTGTAGTTATAAGTTGACGATGTAGGCGACGCTTGTGTCCCTTCAAACATTTTGTTTTATTTAAACC
Organism: Serripes groenlandicus; assembly: GCA_031761405.1. Lineage (NCBI taxonomy): Eukaryota > Metazoa > Mollusca > Bivalvia > Cardiida > Cardiidae > Serripes > Serripes groenlandicus. The sequence goes on from JASEVX010000015.1 coordinate 2,807,799, forward strand.
ACGCAGCACAAAACTAACCATACGTATGTATTTGACCATTATTCCGCCTTTACTGAGTATGTGTATTTTCTAAACCAATTGCACTGAGTTTGTAACACTGGTAAGACTTAAGAATATATCGGTCAAACTTTGCGTCTATAAGAAATATCCGTTTGAAGTCTTCTCGAGGTTGTCCTCATTCTGTGTTGTTTGAAAATATATATAAACAAAAAGCGTTTACTACTATTGAGATATAAAGGTAAACAAAATTTTAGCCTTCCCGCGAGAAAACCAACATTATGGTATTGCGTAATGTATCGACACAGATCAGCCCTGAAACAGAAAATCTACAGGGGGTGAAAAGTGTCTATCCGGGTAAGCCAGCGCGGCATGCTTAAGCTGATCCGGGACGATACTTTACGTCACAATGTTGGTTTTTCGCGGGACGGCTCATTTGATGGCAACCTTTTTTTTTTACTATGTATTCGTTTTAGAGATATCTCTCTAACTGAGAATGATATCTCTGTAAGAGAGAGATATTTCCCTCTAATTTAAAACTGAATATCTTTCTAAATTAGAAATATATCTCTATATATGTTTAGAGAGATGTCTTGCTTTGATCATGTTTGAAAGAGATCTCGATATCTTAGATATATCTCTATAACTTAGAGGATTATTTCTCTTATATGCTTTAAGGGGTACCTCTATACGTTATAGAGACATTTTCTATCTTTTTTAAAGGTTTATGTTAGAGAAATACCTCTCGAAATATTTGTTGGTGTATGCAAAATAGTTTCTCCCCTTAGTCAGTTGTCAAACAAAAGCATAGTTCTTTCGAACAATGAAACGCAGTTATTGTCATTCATTCAACCAATCAAACTTGATCATTGTCATTCAATAGAGTCGATGCGTAAAAGCAGCCAGCGTAGAACTGAAAACTATGTTGAAAACGGCGTTTAACATTAACTAATCAAACAAACAATTGGCGGAGAATTTTGATAATCAAGCACAAATTAAATTCACCATATACCTATATTAAGATGATTTATTACATGAAAACCAAATGTACATACCTTTGTTTAATCATAGGGAGCGCTTACTTACACGGCAATACAAGTCATAAAGAGATATCTCTCTCATAAGACATCAATCTTATTTTGAGATATATCTTGTAAACGTGCTTAAAGAGATATCTCTACGTAAGAAAAAAGAGAGTGTTATCTTCTATTAACCCTTTCCCTCATACGACAATTCTGCAGCAGACGATTTTGAACATATTTTGTCAAAACATAGAAAATCTCCATAACTTAATGGATAACCTATGACTAAAAGTGGAAAACATTGTGGCAAAAGGAGAAATTGCTCGTTTTGAGCAATTTCTTCTTTTGTCACTATGTTTACAAAAGGCTGTCTGCTGCAGAGGTGTCAGAACGCGTTTATATTAGGGAAAGGGTTAAGATATATCCTTGAATCTGGTTGATATGTGTGTAATATTGAGATATATATCCCTAACTTAGAGATATATCAAAGCTTCATAGATATCTCTGTCGAAATATGTTTATCTAAGATAGAGAGATATCTCTGTACGATAGATAGATATAGATAGATATATCGCTAAATACGAGATATCTTCTGAACAGCAAAATGTCTCTCTAATTGATAGAGATAGCTCTCAAATGAATTATAGTAAAACTGCTTGCCATATTTGAGCCGTCTCGCAAGAAAACCAACATTGTGTGCGTAAAGTATCGAGCCGGATCAGCCTAAGCATGCCGCGGAGGCTTACCCGGATAGACACGTTTCGCCTCTTGCTGATTTTCTGTTTCAGGAATCATTACTCTATACCTCTATCCCCCTAAGACGGAATATGTCGGCTTAGAGAGCTGACAATACCGTGGTAACGGGTACGAATCCCTGAAAGGAAATATCTTTTTATAATGATACTCTTCTTCGCGCTCATTGTAATTTGAGGATAGTTTCTTTTAATATTTAAGCATTAATGTATACTAATTAATTATATATATTCTGTATATGATACATTGTAATTTCTCGAGCAAGATTACATATAGGCGACTTTAGGAAAACGGATGGAGAAATCCCGTTTACAGATTATGAATGAAAAATGTATACGCCTTTTTGGGACAACATTTGTTTTTTTTAAAAAGGTATATTATTGACTAAAATATGAAATTATTGTTGGAAAATGTGAATTGATTAATTTTGAGGATTTCTCACTACATCAATGCATTATAACTTGTCCTCTGTAGATACGTGAAAAAGTTGTCTTTATGGGAACAAAAATTACATTTAAATTGGTAATGCGCATCGAATAATGTTTCAAACTTCCCGATAGTTTTCATTGGTGTTTACCAGTAGATTTAAATCCCCAAATGTTCCAATAGTTGCACATAACACGTGATTACATTTTATAAAAGGAGCTCTGGTTGCAATCCCGGGCCAGATCGACTGCAGGTGGTGTCCACTAGAGTTAACACTTTGTTAAACGCATACTGACGAAAAACGCCATCATGAAACCCACTATAACACTGAACGAGAAAACCGGGGTTCCCGTCGTACAACAGCAGGTAGGCTTTATTTATAATAACACTCAAGTGCTTTGTTATCTAAAACATTACATGGTGTGTTTTGTCTTAGACATAACATGTTGTTGTTTTTAATTTAAGACATTACAAGGTTTTTTAAAATTTAAGGAAATATATGTTTTGTTTATTTAAGACATCACATGGTTTTTTGTTTTTATATTAGACATTACACTTAGTTTTTATAATCCAAGACATTGCATTTTTTGTTTATCTAAGACATTACATGTTGTTTTTTATCCAAATCATAACATATTTTTTTTTTTATCCAAGACATTACATGACATGTTGTTTTTTATCCAAGACATTACATGTGGTCTTTTTATCTAAGACATTACATGTTTTTTTTTTATCTAAGACATTACATGTTGTTTTTATTTAAGACATTACGTTTTTTTTTATCTAAAACATATGATGTTTTGCTTTTTAAATCAATAGTGTATGGACTCCAGCTTTCTACAAATTTGGAATCTACGAGTCTGCAATTTACTTGATTTACAAGTTTAGCTTTCCCATTATATTTCGAATTGTACGGAGATATTAAAAAATATATATAAAACAACCGCATACTTTTTTATTAACAATTGCAATTTCTTTAAAACAAGGTAACGGCATAATATTGGCTGCAAATGTCTATTATGAAAAACATAACATAGACCAGTTTGTAAAAAAACAAAACAGACATGGGGCCAGCATCTAGGGGTTAGCCTGTTGTATCTGTTCCCTGAATATAGTCCCAGGCTTTATCGAGCTCTGGACTTCTCCTCTATACATACAGGTGTAGGGGTCCCCATGTTACACAGAGGTTCGCCCCAACTTTTAAATTACACATATGTTACAACAACACTAGAGAACATGCAGCTTGCGAGCGTGTCAGACCAGGGGAAAGGCCATTTTGATAACCCAAAAAAGCTTTCTTTTCTCCCCAGAACCGCCTCCATCAAAACGTAAATTTTGACCTTGCCTTAAAAAAAAAAGTCATGGCATCTTTGGATTTTTCACTGACTGGAATTAAGCCCGTCTTATTGTCTGACGAAATAAATGAACCGTTATAGGCATAATTATTTTCTCGAGTCCTGTTAAACATTTCAGCACGTTTAAAACTAAAGCTGAAGATTTATTAAATATTATTATTTCTTATGAAAAAAACTGAATTAATTATTATCTTATAATTGTTCACTGAAAACAATTTATTTGTGTGAGTTTGTGTCAGCCGTAGTAGTTTTGTTCCAGATTCTCTTTGTGTTGCCATACTTTCGTGCGCCTTGTATCTCCATAACTTGTCTGGTTAATTCTGAAAAGATACTAAGACTAGAAGTTAGAAACAATCTAAATTATTTAATTAAGGGGATGGGAGTGCATTAACTTTAAGATTTGTTTGTCTGAGTTGCCCTTCAAAAAATGCAGAAAAAATGAATCTGGTATTGGAAGGTGTACTGAGGAATTGTGGGTCCAAAGACTTTTTCAAGGGAGAGAACTGTGATATGGGACTTTGGCCAATCGGGACCAGTAATCTCCCTTGCAATTACAAACACTTGTTAAAAATTGGATTATAGAATATAAAAGTCATATAATCCGTATTAAGTTGTGTTATTTAAGATGGTAAATGTCTGGTTATTAAATCGTTAACGTGTTTAAATTTTAGACGTAAAATATAACGAAGAATTTACATGTTATTGTTCATGCTAATTTTACGTATTTATCATTTTCGTAAAAGAAAACGATAATGATTTAAGGTTCTTTTGACGGAAAAGAATTTCAGCATATTTGTTTTTAAAAGGCAATATAAATAGTCTATAAGCGGATTCTGAAACATGGCATTCAAATCGAGTTAGGATGTAGATGCATCCGTACCATACGTAATCAGAATCAACCTGGTGAAACTTAAGAAAACGATAAAGTGAAGGCAAAGTTTTAAAAAGTAGAAACATTTACTGTTATTGAACACAAAAAATGCATAAAGGTGACTTTTTCACAAAGTTTCCGAGGTTCCAAATTGTTTAGTGTCACAAAATGGGTGGAAAAAAGATAAAATATCTGATAATAGCCAAACTTAAACATAATCAAAATAATTATGTTTGTTAATTTATTTTGATTCAATTTAATTTGGTAACCACATAGTGGCAAATGGAAACAAATGATAATGCCGATCTTCATAACGATAATTTTGGGACAAAATTACTTTTCTATTTCAACCATACAATTATTAAGTTTTAACACGAAATATATAAAATAATTCGCATTTTTATATAGCCTAATTAAGGGACAACAATACAAAAATTGCTTACTTTAAGAACAGTTCCTTAGAGTTGAAGATTAATACAGCGTTTAGAATCATTTTACTGTTTTGCATCGGTGAAATAGGTATAAAGAACGTTATTTAAATAAATATACTTTGTTTTAATAAATTTCATTTAATAAGATCTTTATCGAAAATTGCACAAAAAAAAAGGAGAAAAAAAGAAAGAGAAAATACTTTTCTCTAATGTACTGATTTCAACCTTACCTTTAATAAGTTTTTGAACGAAACATATCTCTTTTTTATTATTTGCGTCGGTGCAATATGTAAAAACTAGGAATGTCAGCGATTAATCAGTTACTCGGTAAACCGTTTACTTAAAGGCAAATACTATAAAAGACACAATATCCATAGTTTTAATGAATATCAAAACAACCAATACGATAGAATACAGAAAATTATGTCTATTTATAAAAGAAATTCTTGTAAAATTTAACTGACGTTTGAGCAATATTTACAGAGAATTCTCATTGTAAACGTAACTTAATTTGAATATCATTTTTGTTTAATACAGTATCATATATCATAAGTCATTTTTATGAATTTTGATTCTTTATTATTGTAGGGTACTCTCCCTCTGATACAAATTCTTAAAATATATCACTGCCAAAGTTCTGCAATATTTATTATTTAAATAAAATATGTTACAAGAGAAAGTTGATGCAACGCATCAATGTCGCCGGAAATCCATACTGCAGTTATGCATAACACTAACATTATAGTAGTTGAATAAACAGTTATCAACTGAGGGGCATATTGGAACATCAGGGGTGGGGTCAAGTGAAAATGTATCATAACTTGCATTGTTTTGTCAACGAAGTGAATGATAATTGAAGCCTTTCATTGTTTATGATCAATCCCCATTCCAAAGTAGGTTGACCATACACACAACCAACTAATTATTGATCATAAACAGTAATGGAAATGAGTAATCTTGCCAATCATTAGTCTTAGTATGTATACAGTGCTTTCATTAAGGAATAATTATAAGATTTGTGAATTCCACATACACTTTTCAAGATGTTTGTCAGAATATTTGAATTTTATTATTTTTCAATAAAACCACAAAACAGACAATTTAAGATTTACATGCAATAGCACGTCATTTTACCTTTCCTCTATTAAAGTCAACAGTGGACACCTTTGCAGCAATCTACTTTAAAACAATGAGATAAAGGTAAAATCGCTGAAGACATGAGTTTTCTTTTTTTCTCAAGATGATATTAGCTTTCATCCTAATTATATCATACTTTAACAAATGTTGAAATGTAGTTCAATATTTATAAATTAGACCACCCTCGAAATATAATATCAACTAAACAGTTAAATCTCATTAAAATTGTTGTATAATTTAAACTTAATTTCGAACATAAACTGAGCCCTACAACATGCTAATTTATTTTAATTCTTTCCTTCCTTTTTCATAATGAAAATAACAAACTACTCATGTTTTAAAATTATATTATGATGAGCGCCCTTGTGTCAGTGATGCATAACAATATGCAGATCGGAAGCAATATGCCTTTAGGGAAATAAATGACACATTTAAAATTGTCAAGGACGAAATATTTTTGTACGAAAGACCCGATTCTTTCTTATTCGCAGAGGTGTCGTTCTTGAAACTCTCTTTATAGGCAGAGAGTGTTCGTTCAAAGTAATTTTTCTATTAAAACCAGTTTTATCTCGGTTTGTTATTTTCTTCATTTGTTTCGAACCAAATAAACATTTAAAATCGCATATGATTTACTATTTGCAAAGACCTAATAACATTAGGTCTTTGATATTTGTAAGTGAGTGTAAAGAGCGGCTCTCTGCAAAGGAGATTGATCTACGCAGTTGGTATTCGCGAGTCACGCGATCAACAGTTTTAGCGTAGAAACAGTTCATATTTTAGATATACATGGATAAACATTATAAAATGCCTTCTTCACAAATCAAGACATCTCTTTGAACATAGAAATAACATTCAGTAAGTTAAAATTGCCATTAGAAGGAGAATATTCGACGTCATTTTCATCAGCAGGTGCGCGTATGTAAACAACATTAGACTGTGCGACGTAAAGGTTTGTAGTTATAGCCTTTTGATTACATGTAGTATATAGTGTAAAATACTGTATTTCATTCTAGCAAATAGGGACTGTTTTGTCTTCGTAAATAAAAAAAAAAAAAACGTAAATGCGAGTCAAAATAAAGAAACTGAAAATACCTAAAACATCGGAATATTTATTTCATTTTAGATGTGTCATTACTTAGTGTTTTTAAACAAACACAATTGTAATATGTTCAAGACATCTAAATGTGTTTCTTTCTAATAATAATCCCCCCTCCCATGTGATTTCCGAAAACCTATTAAAAATAGAAGTCGCGGCGACTAATAAGCCTCAAATGTATATTGTATGTATTTTGTTATTGCTCATATTGTCATGTGTACCATGAATTGAGTTAATAAACTGTTTGAATTGAATTGAAAAAATAATAAACTGTTTGAATTGTTAACAGTATATTATTCGATTAATCGGTCTCGGAAAAACAACAACATATAAACAGTTGTCTTTCACCTTTTGTTCTTTTCAATTTGACACACGTAACTGACCAGAGATTAATTATTCACACCTCGGTCGGGAGTGTTTACATAACTGTGAAAATAGCCTCAATCGATTGTATTAATGACCGTAGTGTTAATCGTATAATTGTGGCTGCTCTAACGATTAACAAGAGGACAGTTTGTTTCTTATTAAAACACTTTGATGTCTTATACAAGGCAAGGACTAGTGTTTATAACTTATTTATTATATTCGGCATTTGTTTTGATAATGCAAATAATTGGAATGAATGTGATACATTTGATGTGTTGTATTTGAAGATTTAATAGCCATTCTCTGTAAGCATTTGCACTCCCATATAGGGAGTGTGGCACGCATGGTCACGGATTTTGTTCAAACTTCACACATTTTCTCAACTTGATGAAAGAAATGGAAAATGGCAAAAAAAACTTTGCTATAGACTTTGGTTGCCATAGCAACCGGCTCTCGTATTTTATAGGACTGATTTCAATGGGAAATCCACTAAATTTTCCAATCAGTTTTTAGCATAAATGAAGATATATGTGCAAAAGTTCATATATTTTACCAAAAGTCATCATTTGATGAAGGAAATTAAGTAGAAAACAATTAATTAACAAATTTTTAAATGTGGTCCCAAATACTTCTTTGAAATGGTGTTTTTTACGGGGAAAATGAACACTTTTTTGCCATTTTTTGAATGGTTATAAAAATTTAATGCGTTCATATGAATACAAATGAACAATGGATGCATGAAGGTCAACATCTCTTCTCACAAGAAATGAAAAAAAGCTATGGGGAACAGTGCCTCTAAAATTAGTTACCATGGATACAAAATGTATCATTTTAAAATTTAAAAAAAAAAAAAAAAAAATTGTTTAATGTTTATTTAAATAGTGCCAGCATGTGGGTTAAACAAAATGGATCATAATTTCTACCAAAAGTCATCATTTGATGAAAGAAATTAATTAGAAAACAATTGATTATCAAATTGTTAATTGTGGGCCCAAACCCTTCTTTGAAATGGTGTTTTTTACGGGGAAAAAGAACACTTTTTTGCCATTTTTTGAATGGTTATAAAAATTTAATGCGTTCATATGAATACAAATGAACAATGGATGCATGAAGGTCAACATCTCTTCTCACAAGAAATGAAAAAAAGCTATGGGGAACAGTGCCTCTAAAACTAGTTACCATGGATACAAAATGTATCATTTTAAAATTTAAAAGAAAAAAAAAAAATGGTTTAATGTTTATTTAAATATTGCCAGCATGTGGGTTAAACAAAATGGATCATAATTTCTACCAAAAGTCATCATTTGATGAAGGAAATTAAGTAGAAAACAATTGATTATCAAATTGTTAAATTTGGTCCCAAACCCTTCTTTGCAAATGGTGTTTTTTACGGGAAAAAATAACACTTTTTTACCGTTTTTTGAATGGTTATAAATATTTAATGCGGCCATATGAATACAAATGAACAATGAATGCATGAAGATCAACATCTCTTCTCACAAGAAATGAAAAAAAGCTATGGGGAACAGTGCCTCTATTTTTTGTAACAGTGACCTTGACCCCAAAAAACACAATCTGATTGAAGATATTCATAATACGTTTGAAATACATCATGTTTTTATTACTTGGGGAAAATTTGAATTCAATGTAAGAAAAAGTTAAGAAACTATGTTGAATTCTCATAAATAACCAAAATACATCAAAATGGTGTGTTACCCTACAAAACAGGCCCGCTCAGCCTCTTTATCATTTAATGTGAAGAAGGTTATTAGATGCACAAGTTTTCCTAATTTTATAAAAAACAGACAACACTCAGCATCTTTAGCATACAATGTGAAGAAAGGTATTAGACGAACAAGTTTCAAAGAATTAGGTTTGATAGTTTCCATGTAAGTGACCTAAACGTAAAACTTAACCAACAATGTCCAATTCTCAAAATCGACAAAAATACATCAAAAATGATGTTTTTTACCCCAAAAAAGGCTACACTTAGCATCTTCAGCATACAATGTGAAGAAGAGTATTAGATGAACAAGTTTTCCAAGTTTCAAAGTGTTAGGTTTGATAGTTTTCATGTAAGTGACCTAGACCTAAACGCAAAACTTAACCAACGCCGCCGACGACGACTACGACGATCAAGTGACGACAATATCTCGTCTTTTTTCCCACAAAAAATCAGACGAGCTAAAAATCAAAATAGAAGGATTAGTTAGTGATAGAAAAAAATCAGACGAGCTAAAAATCAAAATAGAAGGATTAGTTAGTGATATAAAACATGTAAAATTGTAATCTTCAAACATAGTTATCATTAGTTGTTATGATTCAAATAAAGAAGTATATTATTTTACATGTCAAGTTGGGTGACGCATTTTATACGTGAAAGTAATGTTCATCATTATTTGTATTAATGTATAATATATTTAAAAAAAACAACACGAATACACTTTCAAAAAGTGTCTATTATAAACCCCGATAGACAACTTATTTATGAAATAATATTGGAAAAAAGCATTCGTTTTTAGCCAATAAAAACAGGTACAGGTACAGCAAAAGTATGCAAAAAATTGAAGGGTTAACCCTTTCCCTCATACGACAATTATGCAGCAGACGACTTTGACCATAATTTGACAAATGGTATTAGGAAAGTCCTTGGTTATACATCTGATAATTATCTGTTCATGTAGGTTCGAACGTTCAGCGTCAGTGAATATGAACCTAGAGTCACAGGTTCGATCCAAAAGTGCTCCGCACCAATTATGGTGTAGTACCCTTGGGTAAGGTACATTTCCTTGCATAGTACTGGTTTGTTTGCCCAGGGATCACAAACAAGTGAATTGATGCTGTGATATTACTGAAATAATGTTAAAAAAAGGCTAAAAATCCCAATAAAACAAAATTCTAAAATTCCAAGGGAGTTAATTCATGTTTTTTTATTTTTCTAAATAACTAAGGGAGGTAATTTGTATTTTTTGGTGATGAGGTATTTTAAAATCTTATTTATGCAAAAACGATCATATGTTCCCCGTAGCTTTTTTCTTGCGTTTGATTAAGCAAATGTTCATCTATCTATTTATGTGATTCACTTAATTGGAGATGGCTGCATTTTCTTTTAAATAAGTGGTAAATATTGCGTTTTTCATCAAAAACTCAACTTTGCACACTGTTTCCATGGCAACAGGGCAATATTTGGAATTTCTAACACTATTTTTTTGAATAGTTCACTGATGGCAACATGTGGAATAAGTTTAAGCAATATCCGTGACTATGCGTGCCGAAAAAGTTTAAATGCTTACAGAGAATAGCTATTAAAGAGTAGTTTGAAAGTTTTAATACATTATAAATCGAATAATGGTTGCTTCGTTAAAGAGAAATCTACTGAATATTGCCATAATGCTAAAACTAAAAACAAACGTTATTTAAATATTTAATCTAAAACATTGGGTTTTTCATATATAAAATAAGATTTATATTTTGGTGAAATTGCACAATAAAGGGGCTAAAAATTAATAACGAGTATTTAGAAATAATAACATTCCAGGTATTTTCACACAAATGTGTAGTTATTGACTTTTAAGATCTAGATTGGTAACACTGGTCGTCACGTTATCGGAGTTCTTATACCTTTTACGCATTTTGTAGTTATGTAAATTGTATGAGTGCACAATTGTGATTTTTTTTTTTATATTTTATCTATGCATGATTCTGATTTGATTTCAATTTCACAATAAACGAACTAATTATACTTTGTGCAGGGTCCCACGGAAGTTTCTCCAAAAAGCAAATGGCTGAAATACGCTGGACTGTGTTTGCTGTTGATATTCATGGCCACTGTCACCGTCTTCATCGTGATGACATATAACAACACTAAGGTAACAATGGAAACACGCCACGGCGTAAATCGACTTTTACAAGGGTTTGAAACGAGTAGCAAAGACTGTCAACGTAAATAATTGTTATGTCGGCTTTTTCTGTAGACTGTGTGTATGACTGGATGAAGATCCTGAGAAGTCTGTGATAATCAGGATTACTGCTGGTCAGGTCGTACAGTCCCAATGGCTGCGTAAAGATTGCCGATATCCGATAGCTCCGTCGGTGGCTCCGTCGGTGGCGACGCTGTCAACCCCGGGGATTCTAAGTTCGAACCACAGCTCTTCCAACATTCTTTCCGACGTTTGAAAAAAGTCAATTCGACAAGCGCCATTCGTCTTCTACCAATGGGGTTTTACTATATTTGGAAAAGCTTGGAAAGACTTTTGTGGAGTACTGGTGTAAGAAAGTCATAAAATGCATGGATATGTGATCTGGCCGCCGTGATATGATTGACAAATTGTTGAAAACGGCGTTAAATGATGCTTACATGTACATGGAAGCAATTAGACCTAATTTCGATGCTACATTAAAGATATCTGAACAGCAACAACAAACTTCGTTACCAGGGTATTCAACCACGTGGCATGTTGTCAAAGACATGCATGCATAAGGCGTAAGGTTAATACACGGCTGTTTGTTCATTTTGAAACATAAATTTTGCGTAAGCTATCACTTTTATAACCATTCTTAGTACTTTAAGCACCAAAACTCGGGAAACAGTCCCTAAAATAAATCCTGGTTTGTTCTGATACATTTTGAAAGCATATATAACTAAGTAAAGGCATGCATCTTGTGTTATTTTTCAGGCGAGTGGACAAAAGGTTGACACGGATGTTACTGTCAATATGAATGGCGCCAAGAAAACAAAGCAGAGCGATGTGGTAGGTCTAGTATAGTTGTTCTCGCTTGGAATTACATTGATCATGAGTCAATTGCAGCAAATGACAGTTGATCAATTTGTAATAGATCATACATGTATTGCATCTTTGTATTTACATAACATTGGTTAAAGAGCGTCGACTCCGATTGTTCGATATGTTATATTGACAGGTATTAAGGTTGGTAGTGTTCATAAAACCAATGAATACAAATAAAAAAAAAAGAGATAACATAATGCGGACACATTCAATACCAGACTTACGTTAAAATTGTAATTTTCCTGTTTCAGGAGGTAAATGTAACGTATCACATTGTACCCAGCGGCGAGGAGATCAAAGAAAACATTGTTGTCTCGGACCAAGAAGAAGTCATTTCTACTCCAAAAGCAAGAATGATCTACGACTACAGAAGTGTACGTAATAAACAATGGCTTAAATTCAAACGTTAAATACACATAAATGTACTTTCTTTACAGACCTGATGGAGAGAAACATGTTTTAATGGTGTCTTTTTTAAATTATGATATGATATAATGACCAGTTGACCTATTCTTGTATTCATGTCTGATGGCAACTAGGTTTATTGTGTCAGTTGGTTGATGAACTGTTCATCAGGCCGGGAACGATTATAATTATTCCTGAAAAAGAGCACTAGTCTTTATCGACCTTCATACTCGAATACAGTTTAAGCAAAGTCTACATGTTTAGACAAAAGATTCCTAGTTGGGTTATGCTCAATGCGAACTGTGAATACTCAGATGAGATTGTACATATGCAGTCGCAACAGAGCCTTTACTGTCCAACTGCAGGTAATGAAGCCCTCTTTTGATGGATTTAATTGCAGCCCTTCTATAACCTCAGCAATGTCTTACAAGTAATGATGTATGTTATACTGACTGGGCTCATGTAACGCGTAACGTTTGAATGTAAGCACCTGTTTTATTTTCAGGGTTACTTCATTACCAAATTCACCGATTCTGACGACGATACCTGTTATGTGAACGAGTTCAACGTAACGGGCAGTATTGCTGGTATCAGGGACAATCTGGTGAAGGAAAAAGTATGTTTTTATATTTCTTTTATTTTCACAACATACATTTATTTTCGTTCAATTTGAAATATGTGTCATTTGTCCTAATGTTCTTTTCTTTCCTTGAAGGAAACCGTCAATAAAAATACATGCACTTCATGACATTATAAATGCTTTCTCATATGTCAGGATCAGGTAAATAGTGTTATGTATGCCTACATCAACATATCTCAACAATTATAACGTACACTGTTAGAAAAACATGACATGAAATGATACTCTTACGTTTTATAGTATTTATTTAGCCCGGAACAAAGTACTTGTAATTATTCCATACGTAATGTAGAAATAGTACGACATGTGGGTAAAACATATCATATTTGTAAAGCAGTACGCCGTCCAAGTTCGGCTTCAGCGTACTCCTTACCATTCAAGGAAGCTAACATGTTGAAAGTACTGCTTTCAAATTTGACAAATGTAATTTGCTGAAAGAAATCAATGAGTGATCTAACATAATAACAGTTAATCAGAATATGCTCAGTCAACCTTGTATCAATATCGCTATTTCCGCACCGCTAGCAATGATAAACGTCCGTGCATGTCGTGTATGCAATTGTTTGGGCGGTAGAAAAACAAGCACGTAGCATATTCGGATTACGTTTAGCGTAGTTCCTCACTGGATATATAGATAACTGAGACTGTATTTTCTATATAAGACAAACTGCTGTGAAGACGTTCTCACATTGCATTCTTATATATAGTAGTTACGAACCTTTGTATTAATACAATGTTTTCAAGACGATCTACTAGGAAAATCGCAATATGCTAAATAGTCTTCCAAAATATTGTAAATATCATATTTATGCAGCAGAGAAACAACATCCAAAATAAACCCTAAATCAGGAAACCTATTCTTAAATCAACTAAGACGTAATAAAAACAAACGTTTGGCTGTACAGTCCCATTATAATCAACACAGTTGACCATAGAAGACAAGTTTTCTCTTCTCTAGTTCGGCTGCTAGAGGAAAAGCACAAAGTAAACCAAGTTCAACATCTGGAATTGATCTACTTCTCAAACCTTGCATTTGTTTTAAGTCTATGATATCTTTCTAAAGTCAACATGTCTCGATCACGAAGCGGCTGTAGAATTTCACATCCAAACATCCAAACATTGCTTTAGGAATAACAATATATTTATAGATACTATAGCTAGATACGGGATTATGCCCATTTACGTGTAGTCCTTCCTTAATACGCCCGAAACATGCCCCCCTTACTTTCCTATCAATATGTTTAGTAAGTATAGAAGAGTCATAGTATGTATTGCATACTATTCCCAAATGATTATATTCCTCTTTTTCATAAATAATTTCATTACCCATGATCCATGAACTTGTTTGAGTTATATTGGTATCTTCATAAACTCGAGTATTTGTAACACATATCAAAGATGTAATGGATAAAGAAAGAATGGTGATGTCGTCTGCAAAGACATGTTACGTTTTTATGCAGTACATGTATATAGTGATAATGAGTTGACAATTCTTTTCTGACAATACAATTTAGTTCATATGTTCATAAACTTATCGTTAAAGATTTAAGTCACTCAAGCAATCCATGTAGTTTAAACTGAGCAATTTAAGACATACACCAAAAATGCAAGATTACTAAACGCTTTGGCAGGCGATAAATGCTTTCCATCTAACACTCTTGGTTCTTTCCCCAGAGTGATCAGTTCGTGTATGATAATTCAACAGAAGTTGTGTATGAGAGTACAAATGAGCGTGTCAACAAAACCCTTTTGTCACCAAGGGCTTCTGAAATGTGTGCCAACAGCAAAGTCGTGAGTGTCTCGAGATCCTCGGCAACCGGAGGTTAGTATTCTATCTTGATAACAAATATTCGAGATATATCGATATGTATCTGGTAATATCCGGAAGACGTTATTGTCTGAGGTAATCTATTCGAGAATCAGTCGGTTCCCACTTGGCTGTTTACGAAAATATAAAGTTACCATTTTTGAATACTTTTGTCAAAAGAATGGCTGCCCTTCTCAGTCAAAAGTCATTCTATGTAATTTTGTATAATGTGAATATCTTCAGATCGTAATGTATGTGCCCTTAGGAATGATTTTAATGTTACTACTTACCGTTACACAAAACGGTTTTAAACCCGTCGCCAAGCTATACCATGACAACAGACCGCCTCGATGGCGGGTTCGATTTCCGGTCAGGTCATGTCTAAAACTTTGAATACGGTAATAATGTCTTTCCCTCCTTGGCGATCAGGGTTGTTGAGTTAGCATTGTGACCGACTCGCTGGTGTAAAGATAAATGAACCAGTAATAATGGTATCTTACTAACGTGGTATTAATGAAAAAATGAAAGCGATGTAAAACGCCATAAAAACAAATAAACCATAACAACACAGGAAAACTTATTATTTCAGATGCCAATCGGGTCCCGAGTTGACCGTTGCTTGTAATATGAAAACAAACATATCTTAATTTAATTGCATAGAACGACAACGGTAGACGGATCTTTGGATCTTTTCAATAGTGACCTGATTTCTATGATTTTAAAGTAGAAATGAATATGATAATCATAACTACTTCATTATATTAATCCAAAAATATTCCTTCCCTGCAAACAAAACCTGTTTCCTGTTTCGCCATTGAACTACTCGTACACATGTTCAGTCACTTAAAAATAACCCCACTTTCGAATTGACAGGTCATCGGTAGCTACTATTTTAGGTCAAATCGAAACATCTGTCTACCGATGTAGATTAACTAGTGACGGCGTAGTGTTTATAAAAGTATACATCCAACTTCTCTTTAATTACAGATGAATCTTCGCAACGGATTAAAAGAGCGTGTCAATACAGATCGGTAAATGTATGTAGGACAGAAAGTTATAAAAGGTGTTCCGATAGGTGCACAGGGTGGTGGCGTAGACGTCGATGCAACAACACATGCCAAACGTATTACAAACAAACATGCGAAAACACGTCTTACACAACTTGTAGTTAATTAAGCATAACAGACTGGCGTTACCCGGAGTTATAACTACAATGTACATCATATTTAACCCTTTCCTACAAAACGACACATCTGCAGCAGACGACTTTGAAAGCATCTTGACGAAAATGTTGAAAATCTTTTAAGAAGGAGGAACTGTTTATCTTGAGGGTCTAAACTATTCTACGTGTTCTCATAAGGAAGTAAGAAACTGACAGAAAAATATCAAAGAACGATAATTGAATAAGAGTGCTCTTAAATTCAAAGAGAGTCGTATTCCACGAAAATCAACCATGTCAAGTTATTACATTTATTGATAATATAAGCCTCCGTCTCAAAATATTTTATAAAAGATCAATAATGAATTATGTGTCCACCATATTATGTCGTTGTTATTCAATTTTATATAAAGGATACGATATACAAAGATACAAATATTAGTTATTTTCGTCTTGGAATCAGAGCTCGTAAGAAAATAAAAGTCGTCGAAAGATGATCCATTATTATACCAACTGAAATGAAATTACTTACGCTGATTAGAGTATTTTGGTTATAAAATGCTTGATATTAACAACCAATTATCAACAAATAATAACATCATTGTTGGAAATTGATTGACAATATATGCATATTCTACTTACTACAGGAATGTCTCAAGATGTTTAATTGTTCACACAAACCTTCAGTTAAATCACAGCTCCCTTTCTTCTTCCGTCTCTCTTCCTTTTGTAACTTCTACAAATCATCTTTTCCATAGTAGATTTTTTTTAAATCATGCTTTAAAAAAAAAGCATTTATATCAAGAATGCATGATATAATACACAAAACAGTTCCGGCTTGAAGTTAAAACATATATTTAGATTTTTTTTTTATTGTATGTATTTTATGTAAAAACCCCCCAGAATATCTGAATTTTCAAAAATAACGTTGACAATGTAAATTATTTATGAGTGGTGAAAATAAATGTGCATGCAGTGATACGTGTACAATGTTTCTATCAAAATCGTATGAATATATTCAGAAGCAATATTGGAACGTAGTTAAGATTGCTGTAGCCAACACATATTGAACTATTTTTTACCTAAATGCCAATCTGGATTGGGGTTATACTAAATCAAAATTATATATATGGGTCAGAGTATAGGTAAAGTAATGGTTATTAAACAATCGATCATGCTGAGAGCCCAAGTCAGTTTGAACGGTATTTTCATCAGTGATATCCGGTAGCTATTTTGCGCGATTTAACCCTTTCCTACATTCAATAGAGCAGCTGCAGGCGGTTTTGAAAGCATCTTAACGAACAAACATTTGGTAATTCACTATAAAAAGTTGTAAAATTAAAGTTAATAAAGTTGAAAATAATGTGGAAAATGGAGTAATATTCTCCTTTTGCCACGATGTTCTCAAATGTCTTCTGCCGCACATATTTCAAATGCAGTTGGGTAATGCCTCAGTAATGTTTGCTCTACGATAGCTATCTTGCACGATTTAACCCTTTCCTACATTCAGTAGAGCAGCTGCAGGCGGCTTTTAAAATATATACAAACAGTTGACATTTACTCAATCTTCACGTTTCTTTGTATATTTGGTGAGGTGCATACGTGTAAATGAATGTAAAATACATAGAACATAGTGGCAACCTTATTTCCAAATAGATAGCATTTAAAATGGCTCCCTTTATCATTGAACAGATATCAAATAGTATGCACTGTGTATCCCTTTCCCATATACAACAGATGATACAATGTATCTAAAATCGTCCGGATTCTAAGCTAAGAAAATCTCTATATATGAAAAAAAAAATTGAATAGAGTTGAAATCATTGCCGTAAATTGAGAAATTACTCCTTTTGCCACAATGATTTTAAAAGTCGTCAACTACTTATGAATCAAAATGTGTCTGCATGTGTGAAAGGGTTAACATATACTTACTTCTATTTTTACTTTTGTAAATGTACCTTCATTACTCAAAATAAACTTTATACATAGTTAACAATTTATATTTTTTATTTAATTTCTCCAAAAGCCCAATTAGATTCATCTGCAGCAAAAGAACTTACCTCTTTTCAATAATCATATTTTCGGGTACGGAGATACCAAGCCTAGATCTTTTCAAAGTCACCTTCTGCAAATTGGTCGAATGTGGTAAATGGTCGAGACTACTGCACCTACACTCTTACAACAGGACTCTATTAACCCTTTCCCGCATGAAAACATTTAACAGATCTGGACAAGAGTGAAACAAATCCCTGTAAGTTGAATACATTGTCACAAATGAGGAACTGATTATTATGAGCCTCTTCTCCTTTGACACAATGTTTTGTTCAGAAATTGTAGTTAAATGAACCCTTAACCACATGCAGACATATTTATAGCAGCTGCTTTTCAAAAGATTGTGTATATTGACGTTTAATATCTACCTTAGTTTTCCTTTGGAGATAAAGACTTTAGAATGGATGTTTTCCAATGGTACTGCCCATATCTGCCTATCTAATATTGTCCATATCAGGTAGAACGATACCAACACAACATGTTTTCCATTTTTCTTTTTGGTTTTCTTAATATATATATATTTTAAAGTGACTTATAGGCCAATGGAGCCTATTTATGTATTGGGATTCGCTAGGTATCCCTTATTGTCAGGATTTTCCGTCTGTGTGTGTGTGTGTGTGTGTGTGTCCATATATTTGTAAAGCGACGCTCCAAAGGCCAAACCGACGGACCAATTCCGATGAAACTTGGTGAACAAGTGCCAGGGCTCAGGGTGCGCGCGTTTGAGTTTCGTTGCTAAGGACCCACCCGATGCTATGCAGCTAGCAAAACACCGCTTTTAAAAACCCAAACCATTTTTCTATCTTCTCCTACAGTTTTGAATGCGGAAAGCTGAAACTTCGGTTATAGATACTTCGAGATATTAAGGAAAAAACGTATCCGTTACGATTTTTGATTTAGGGCTTTCTTTCCAAATGGTATCCTTTCAAAGATAGCCGTTGGAAAAAAAAAAAAACGCGTTTTAAGAACCCAAACCATTTTTCTATCTTCTCCTACAGTTTTACTTGTGGAGAGCTGAAACTTCGGTTATAGATACTTCGAGATATTTCAAAAAAACGTATCTGTTACGATTTTTTGATTTAGGCCTTTGTTTCTAAATAGTAGCCTTTCAAAGATAGGGTCTTTTTACAGTCGTTTTTGACTTCAATCTCCCATAGCGCTGCAGTTGTAGTATTTGAAAACGATTTTATTACACCATCTCATAGAACTATTCAAGAGCTACAAAAAGTTCGGTTACGTCATTGACTTCCGACCTCGGGTTTCCGAGCTAAAGCCGGAAGTTTGCAAAATATGCAAAGGCGAAAATAACCAAGGGGAAACGGTTGGGTGTAGACGGATGCGTCTTGGCATGTTGATAAAACATGGTTGGTTGACCAGAGAGTGTTTTTACAAGGTGCACACTTTTCACCAGTGTTCACCAAGTCACCACAATAGTGACCCTATGACACTTGTTCTTCATATATATATTGAAAGGCGAATTCCACGTCGCCTACCGAATTGTGGGTGTTATTTATTACTATGTTGTACCATTGTTTTTTTTATGTACATAAACATGTCACTAAAATAAAATATTTACTTACTTTCTTAAATGAACCCTTTACCACATGCAGACACATTTATAGCAGCTGCTTTTCAAAAGATTGTGACAAAATGGGAAACTGAACATTTTCTCCTTTTGCTACAATGATTCTTAAATCTTATTCAATTATTCTAGTTCATGTTTTTAATGATATCTGCTGCATATTTGCATGTGGGACAAGATAAACTGTTAAGAAGCAACCAAATAAACGGAACAATAAAAGAGATCTATACTGGTAAAGCTCTATCTTTGAAGTTAACAATCTTCAGAATAATGCTTTTTAAATATTTTGATTGAATGTCACTGATTTCTATATACATACCAGATAAGCACATAAATAAAAGTGACAGAGCAAAGACCTAATAACACACGTGTTATTAGGTCTTTGGACAGAGGGACCATGGAGCAGTGATCCATTTTTAGTGGCCTGGTGGTCTTTCCATCCAGGGATCTGGGGTTCAAATCCCAGTCTGTTTACTGGATCTTTTTGTGCTTTTAAGTGTCCCCCACTCAACTAGAGGTTAAGTACTGGAATCTACCAGGGAAAGAAACCTCGCGGGTATCGATGCTTTATATTACCCATATCTATAACTGTGTTTGGAGACTGATGACTCATGAAGAGCAATTCCTTCTTTTCCCACAATGTTTTCAATTATATTCAGTTAGTATTCTTTCATCCAAATAGTTTCCATACATTTGCCTAAATTGTTCAAACTAGTCTGTGTAGACCTTAATTAACTTTCCTTATTGCTCACCTATGTGAGATACCTATTGCATTCACTGGTAAAGGAGAATAATTGCCCATATGGAGCAATTTCCCCTTTTCCAATAATGATTTTCCTCCAATTGTTTCAGAATCCTATATGAATAGATAAACAGGAAGTATATCACTGTAACTGCACTCTCATGTTATTAGAATCCTAGAATAGAATAGACACAGATGGTTAACGGAAAGAGCATAGCTTGAAGGTAGTGGTAGATACATATATATATATATACATGTATTCATTATCATTTTGTTTAGATTTTTTTATTTACATAAGTGCTTTCACATTACAAAATGTTTTATAACATACATTGTATATTGTGTCAATAACAATAATTGACCATGATGGATATATCTGGCTCACCTGATTTAATAGAACTTCCAATAGTTTTCAATCTAAATATATGGCAATTTAGCCTGCCATGTTTTTCAGTTGGTCAGATTAAATTGAACGGTCTTGGAAGAGGGTCACTAAAGAAACATGTGTTCTACATTCTTTGTAAATCGGACCAGCAAGAAGGTTTTTAAGTTTTAACTATATACATATAAGAAAAACATGCCTCAGCCCCAAGTCTCCGAGGTTTTGCACTTGCTTGGTTGAGGGTCAACCAAGGTATTTATGTTCGAAACTAATCTCGAACCGGGTCTATTTTTTTTGACAATAATATTTTTAAAGTTTCACTATAAATACATATAAAAAAAAAAAAAAAATCTGCTCCTTGGTGGCCATGATTTTGGACAGATCGGATTAATTTGAATCGTTCTTGTAGATGGTTACCCAAGGAACATTTGTGCTGCAGCAACCAACGTTTTACATATAATTTAATTCTTCAAACAAATTTGAAAGAGCAACATCTGAATATTTCTGTGAAATCATTTTAAAATTGGTCCATTGGTCAAGGAAGAGCAGTATTTGTTGTAAAATGTAAACAAACAGACAGATGGAGGGACGACAACCCAGGACATGAGTGATCCCAAGAGCCCAGCCCACTCTTCGCACTCAGATTCACTTTCTTCACTGTTAAAATTGTATTTTGCCAAACATGTCGCATTACATATTTCTCTAAATTTCCAGAGCAGAATGTAACAAGAATGCTTAAAGGCACCCATGTAACACCAACCAATGTGTCTGTAAGTGAAAGACATACAAACGGACGGACAACATTGAGTGATCAACCAATATGTCTGTAAGTGAAAGACATACAAACGGACGGACAACATTGAGTGATCAACCAATATGTCCGTAAGTGAAAGACATACAGACGGTCAGACATACAGAAAACAGAGAAAGCGCTTCCCATATCTCATCCTGCCAAGGCAGGCGACACAAAAATATTCACAGATTAACCCTTTCCCCCATACAACAATTTTGCAGCAGACGACTTTGAACATACTTTGTCAAAAAATGGAAAATCTCTATAATTGAATGGATAACCCATGACTAAAAGTGGAAAACATTGTGGCAAAAGGAGAAATTGCTCGTTTAGAGCAATTTCTTCTTTTGTCACTATGTTTTCAACATGCCGTCTGCTGCAGAGGCATCAGAAAGCGTCTATATGAGGGAAAGGGAAACCATGGAAACCCTTTGTGTCAGATCCCTGAAATCTCAATAATCAATATCGTCATATCCCATTATAAATAGGTCAAAATGCAGAGCTCCAGATAAGGGGCGTTAAATCTTTTATTGATTCTTAAACCCTATGATGTGAGTACTCCTAAGAATCATCTCTCTTGAGACAATTCTTTTGAGTACTATACATAGGGTTTTTGTTGGACATTAACCCTTTCCCACATACAACAAACTTGCAGCAGAAGACTTTGAAAACATGGTGACAAATCCCTGAAAAATCTCCATAAATCTCCATAACTGTTAAATAAAGTTGAAAACATTGTGGCCAATTGGGAACTTGCTCATCATGAGCAATTTCAACTTTGGCCACAATGTTTTTCAAGGGTCGTCTGCTGCTATTACATCCAAATGCGTCTGCAGGTTGGAACGGGTTAAGAGAGATGGTGTGTGGAAAAGGGCTCTTGACCCCCTCTCTCCTTATCCAGACCTTTGAAAAAGTTAACCCCTAATGTTAACCAGGAAGACAGGCTGTTTCCTAGGTTGTGATAGATGGATGGGCTCCATTCACTCGCTCTAACTTTTCAAAATGTTTTCTGGCATTCTTGATGTTTATCAATGTTGCTGCTGAGGCTGAAAACGAAACAAATGCAGTTCTTTAATCCTTTTACCCCGAAAAAAACTAAACATGCAGCAGATGACTGTGAAAACAACAAGGCAAAAATATGGAAAATCTCTGTAAATGAATATATACTTGTTTAACTCATTCAAATACATCTACAAAAGACAACTTTTGAAAAAATCCTCCTAAAAGGAGGAATTGCTCATAATGAGCTATTTCTCCTTAGGCTGCATGTTTTCAACTCTATTAAAAATTCAAGTATAATACTTTCATTTAAACAAATTTTCCATAGTTTTGCCCTGATATCATCATAGTTGACAGCAGCAAATTTGTTGTGCATTTTGTAATTGGGGAAAGGTTTAATAAAGTTGAAAACATTATAGCACTTAACATTACATTATGTATCTATTTCTTATAGCACTTTAATATCATTACATTATGTATCTATTTCTTCAAAACATGTCTGCTGCAGATTCATCAAATGTTGTACTCTTTCCTATTAATGACAACATTTGAGAAAATGTGGGAAAATGATGAATTACTTAAAAGCACTCTTCTCACTCCCTCTATGGTTGCATTTTTACATGAAAATCACACTTCTGTTTTTCAAGATATGAAAGGGTTTTATCAAGGAAGTTTCAAAGCAGTCAACTCTTGTTATTTATATCACATTAACACAATACAATACATGTCATATGCATTGATTGTTGTGTTGATAAATCTGAACCTAAAAATATAACAGTACAGTATATACACAATTTCAGTTCAAGGTGACATATCTTTGGTGTTCCTTAGGCAATCTTAGTAAAACTAGCTTTTTCCATATGTTGGTTAATATTTCCATGAAGTTTAATGAAATCCTCCAACCATTCTTTCCTTTAGAGGGCTAAAGACAGACTGAAAGATGACACTCAACCCATATCTCATCCAACTTTGGCAGAGGATAATGAAACAATTTGAGCCGTCCCGCGAGAAAACGAACATATTGGACTCTGCGTCCCGGATCAGCCTATGCATGCCGCGGAGGCTTACCCGGATAGACACTTTTCGCCTCCTGTGGTTTTTCTGTTTCATGAATTATTACTCTTTACCTCTACCCCCCTGAGACAGACTCTATTCCCCTGAGATGGAATGTGTCAGTCTGGATCAGTCTGTGTGGACTGCGCAGGCTGATCTGGGTCGATACATTACGCAGATGCCATAATGTTGGGTTTTCTTGCGGGACAGCTCATTTTGTGAGTGAGAGAAAGAGCAAAACTTACGTATTCCAGGGTCAGACATGATTACCATTACATAGGTATTAGGCGTGAACACATCAATGAAGGCCGCAAAATGTGAATTCCGTATCTCCATACTCTGAAAGGAGGGGGCCAGCTTACTGCAGCTGAGTTTAAACTGTTTGATAATGTTACTGATCTTCTCAAATCTGTGGATATCCCGATGTTCCTTTATCTCACAATGTGAGATTACCTTAAAAAGATTCAATTATTGATGTATATCTAGTATTACCTGTATATAAATGTTTTATAAATACCAGTTTAATTAATATATATTTCTTTACCTAACATGCTGCATTAAGAATTTCCATCATGGAAAACGTCTGATTAATGATAACATTTACAATCATTTTTGTTAGTTTTAAACTATATATTTTATAGTTTCGGGAACCAACCTGAGCATGAAAATTAACCCTTTTCCAAATACATCTAGGTTAAGATATGGAAAACTGCAACAAAAGAGAGTATAATTATTGAATAGAGCTGAACATATTTAAGCATAAGGGGAAATTTGAGTTCAAATTTCTCTATTTAAACATTTTCACCATTTCCAACAATAATTTCAAAATTTGTTCTAGATAAGGTTTTTTTTTTACTTTCTAAAATCCTTATTTTACCCTCTAACCCTATGTTGTGGGTACTCATTGAGACGATTATTTTGAGTATCTACATCATAGGGTTAGGTTGGATAATAAGAGAGATACTGTGGGGAAAAGAGCTGAAAACAATGTACTGCTCCGCATCTGGACCTCGAAAATAATTCTTACAGAATTCCAGTTTCAGTTATTGTCAGGGGCGTAGCTTTGCAATAATCAATATGTAGGCCGTCTCATGGGAAAACTCTGCCTAAAGAATCGACCCGGATCAGCCTAAGCATGCCACATAGGCCTACCTGGATAGACACTTTATGCCTCCTGTGGATTTTCTGTTTCAGGAATTGCAAAAGCTACTCTATACATCTTTCCCCCTAAGACAGAATGTGTCGGCCAGATCAGTGTGCGCGCACAGTGCAGGCTGATCTGGTCGATACATTACGTAGATGTCTATCGCCGCAGCTGCATTTTGGGGCATTTTGAGAAAAAATGTGTAGGCACATGCCTACAGTGCCTAAAGAGAGCTACGCCCCTGATTGTCCTGGCCATAGGGCAGGAACATGCCTCACTGGCTCTCTTTGTACAGCCCTATCTTAACCCTTTCCCTCATACGACAATTCTGCAGCAGACGACTTTGAACATATTTTGAACAAATTTGAACAAATAGAAAATCTGTATAATTGAATGGAGAACATATGACTAAAAGTGGAAAACATAGTGACAAAAGGAGAAATTGCTTGTTTTTAGCAATTTCTTCTCTTGTCATTACATATTTACAACAAGAGCGCCAAATGTCACAAAATACGACCGTCCTGTTTTTTTTAGACCAATAAAGTATAGTGATAATTGGTTGTACATTAGGCAAATTTAGAGAGCAGACACTGTTAGTACAGTTTTGGCCATTTCGAGAGACATAAGTGTGTAGTGACTAGGATAACGTGGTAAATTATCGAACTTGTCCAAGATATTATGCCAATATATATTCTGACCAAATTTGGTGATGATTGGACAAAGGCTTTTAAAGTTATTGAGCTGACAAGACCAATTTGAGGTAATTTCTATAATTAAAGTGCGATAACTTTCGATTGACCACATCAATATGGCTAGTTATCGAACTAAAGAAATTAAGCTGAAAATCCCAATTTTAGGTCATTTCTTTTATAAAAGGGCGATAACTCTTGATTGACTAAAACGATATTGCTAGTTATCAAACTTGTCCGAGATATTATGCCAATACACATTCTGACTACATTTGGTGATGATTGGACAAAGGCTTCTAAAGTTATTGAGCTGACAAGACCAATTTTAGGTAATTTCTATAATTAAAGAGCGATAACTCTCAATTGACCTAAGCGATATGGCTAGTTATCAAACTTGTCCGAGATATTATGCAAATACAAATTCTGACTAAATTTGGTGATGATTACACCAAGGCTTCTAAAGTCATTGAGCTGACAAGACTAATTTTAGGTAATTTCTTTAATAAAAGGGCAATAACTCTTGATTGACTTAAGCGATATAGCTAGTTATCGAACTTGTCTGAGATATTACCCCAATACACATTCTGATTAAATTTAGTGATGATTGAACAAAGGCTTTTTAAGTTATTGAGCTGACAACATACTGGACGCCGCCCGCCTGCCAATACGCCGCGGGTAAAACTATAATACGATCCGTATTTTCAAAACGGGCGTATAAAAGGCCGTCTGCTGCAGAGGCATCAAAAATCGTCTATATGAGGGAAAGGGTTAAATTGTCAAAAAGGAGCAAAATGTAATACTTAGCACTGTCTGACGAGTAGGAACATATGCAGCAGAAGACTTTTGAAAACATGGAGGCATAAAAATTGCTTATAATGAGCAATATCTCCATTTGTCACAATGTTGTCAATACTGTTTTATAATAAAACTTTAATTTATAGATATTTCCATGTTTCTTTTATCAATATGTTTTCATTTTGTCTAACTCTGAAAATATTAATCATGCAATCATTTGAGAGTTATGTCCCTTTGTTTTTAATTGCGCCTAATTATAGTGCAACAATTTAATAGGTTCAGAGAACAATGGACCTAGACATAGATCTGAAAATGTCATACGAATGATGTACTGAATATTGATAGCCAATAAGTAGTGGAACATGTATGCAAATAATTTAAACAAATTACTCACCAAAAATGTGGCTTTTTCAAACAATAAAATTTCGTCCGCATCTATAATTGATGTTAAGTTTGCCAGGTTCTTCTCTAATTCCACAACATTTGGAATCAACTAATATACAATGGAGGACCAAGCCTGAAAACAGACAAATATTGATGTTAACCTCCTCAAAAATGTAAACGCCATTTGACGCACCTTCATCATACAATTTTTAAATCTGTTCAATAAATGTACTTTTTCCATATATTTGCCTTGATATTTCAAAAGACAGCTGCTACAGATTTGTTGTATATGGAAAGAACTTATCCTTTCCAAAATGTAGATGCTTTCTGACACCTATGCAGCGGACAACTTTTGCAAACATTGTGGCAAAAGAAGAAAAATATCTCTTTTCAGTAAATACCCTTTTATTTCTAGGTTTTCCGTATTTTTGGGCAGATGATTTCAAAGGCGTCTGCTAAAGATTTGTTGTTCAAGGGAAAGGGGTGTTATAAATCATGGCTAATTGTATACCATAATGCATATCAGATGGAACTACCATATTTTTATATGGCATTGTGAAGCTTTATAGAAAACAAGAGGGCCATGATGGCCCTGGATCACTCACCTTAATTATACAATGTACTGCAATCAAGACAATTAATCTGAATGCAACATCCACAGTGTTAACAAGATTTTCCTTCATTTGGCCTAGTGATCTATATTTTTTTTACCTGATATGACCCATATTCCAACATGGACTAGATATCATCAAGACAACATTCTGACTAATTTTCAACTTGCTCAAAGTAAAAATGCAGCCTCCGGAGTTTGAACAATATTTTCCTTTATTGACCTTATTTCTGACCCAATATGACCCATATTCGAACTTGACCTAGATATAATTCAGACAAACATTCTGACTAAATGTCAAGCTGCTAAAGCAAACACTGTGGCATTCAAAATGTTAACAACATTTTCCTTCAATTTGACCTAGTGACCTAGTTTTTGAACCTACATGACCTTGGTTTAAATATCATTTAGATAAACATTCTCATTAAATGTCAAGCTGTTGTGCAAAGAAATGCAGCCTCTAGAATGTTAACAATATGTTCCTTCAATTTGACCTAGTGACCTATTTTTTTGACCAAACATGACCCATGATCGAACTTGACTTACATATCATCAAGAAAAATATTCTGATAAAGTTTCATCATGCTCAAGTTAAAAATGCAGTATCCAGAGTGTTAACAAGATTACCCTTCAAATTGGCCTTGATATCATTTAGACAAACATTCTGCCCAAATTTCAAGCTCCTTTTAAAAGCAAAAAATGTGACATCAAAAGTGTTAACAAGATTTTCCTTCAATTTAGCCTAGTGACATAGTTTTTGACCCAGCATGACCCATATTAGAACTTGGCCTAGATTTCATTCAGCTCAACATTCTGACCTAATATGACCCATAATCGAACTTGACCTAGATATTTTTAAGACAAACATTCTGACAAAATTTCAAACTGCTGAAGCAAAATTTGCAGCCTCTGGAGTGTTTTGACTTCATTTGGCCATTTTCGAACTTGTCCCAAATTTGATGGAGATGAATGTTCTGATAAACTTTCATGAAGATAATGTAGCCTGTAGAGTCTTAACAAGCTCAAATGTTGACAACGCACGACGCACGTTGCATGACAGACGACGCCAAAATATGAAGGATGTGACATCATCGTCCATCCCCAATACACACATCTATGCCATGTAAACACCATCAACACAAACCAATTTTGATAAACAAGGGGATCATGATCGTTCTATATCGCATATCTGATTTAATAGAAATTTAAAAGTTTTTACTCTAGTAACGAGCACCTCCCCTGGTGGCCATGCTGATCAACAGATGAAAACATGAGAAAACCAACCTTGTCAACTCTGTGTAATGTATCGACCCTGAGACGATTTATTTGAGAACCCACAACATAGGGTTAGAGTGTCAAATAAGGATTTTAGAACATGCTAAACGCCCCTTATCTAGAGCTCTGGTTATGCCCCGGAAATATTCACTAATAATATATAATACTTATTTAAGTACATATCTGCATCAGACGACTCTTAAAAACATTGTGACAAAAGATAAATTACTCATAAAGTCTTCTTTTTGCCACAATATTTTGAAATCTATTTAATAAATCTTACTTTCATTTATAGATATACTCTATTCACTCACCTAGATGTTTTTAAAGTTTTTTAACATGTACAGTTCAATGTAGTACAATGGGGCAAGATTTATAAACATTTGCAGTACATGTAGAACAATGGGGCAAGATTATTTCATGGAATCCTACCTTATACAATGTTTCGTCCCATATTGATGTCGCAAAACATGTACAATCCAAAGGTTTAGAAAGTCTCCTCAAATCATCCTCTCTCTCTTTTATTATCTGTAACATAATTATATACATATATATATATATATATATATTTTTTGAAGTAATTTCTTATGCCATAGAATACAGGTTAACCTTTCCCACATACAATAAATTTGCAGGAGATGACTGTGAAAACATCTATAATCGCATATAATCAGTGAATATATGAGCCAGTGCATGTAAACAATGCATATACGACCCCGTGCATATAATCATTGCATGAGAAAAGGGACAAGTAAGGTTTTTTAACAGTGTACATTCATATCATCTTGTCCACTTGCTCACGTCTTTTCTGAATCTTCACAAGTTGATAGAATCTTCTAACAAGCTTGTGTAAGTTATATTAGAACAGTTTAGATTTTGGTCAGTCTGTGAGGATACACAGACCGATCTGGTCTATACTGTTCATAACAGCCAGTGTGTAATTTTTCCCATGCACAGGCTCAAATTGTCTTGGAGTGATTATGGCCCATTTCATTTTTACTTCTTTAAACAAATCTTTCAGGTTATAAAGGTTGGAACTTGATGAAATGAATTGGAAACACTTTGTAACAAACATTGCTTTGTAAACTGTTTTGCCACATTTTCACGAGTAACAATCAAATTAGGCAATATTTTCTTTCTTTTTAATCTTTTAATTAACCCTTTCCCTCATATAGACACTTTCTGACACCTCTGCAGCAGACGGCTTTTTGAAAAAATAGTGACAAAAGAAGAAATTTCTCAAAACGAGCAATTTCTCCTTTTGCCACAATGTTTTCCATGTTTTGTCATATGTTATCCATTAAATTATAGAGATTTTCCATTATTTGACAAAATATGTTCAAAGTCGTCTGCTGCAGAATTGTCGTATGAGGGAAAGGGTTAAATCTTCAGGAAGTATACAAAGCTTGACAATCAATGTAAAATAAAAAGTTAACCCTTTCCCTCATACAACAAATCTGCAGCAGACGACTTCAAAAACATACCAGAAAATAATTGCAAACTACCTTCAAATGAAATTTAATAATGGAATGGAGTTGAAAACATGGTGACAAAAGGAGAAATTGCTTGTTTTCAAAAAGCTGTCTGATGCAGAGGAGTTAGAAAGCATCTATATGAGGTAAAAGGTTAATGAAATATTGCTGGAAAACAGCTAGAAGTCCCCTACTGGTTACTAGGGGGTTAAATCCCAGATTGTTTACACTCGTCATTGACCTTCATCATCTACCGGTTACACTCACTTACATTCAGTTAGACATCATCTACCGGTTACCCTCACTTACATTTAGATAGACATGCTATATGAAGAATAATGTTAACTAATGATGATGTCAACACCAATGACAGAATATTCCATAATTGTTTGATTGGTGTTTTACACCGCCTTTAACAATTTTTTAGTAAGTTACCAGTACTACTGGTCCATTTATCCTGACACCAGCCAGTCAGTGGTAATTGCTTACCCTGCAACTCTGAGCGCCACAGAGTGCAGCCATTACTATCATTTTTAAAGTTTTTGGTATGACCCAGCTGGGGATCGAACCCTCGACCTAGCGCATTCAATGCGAACGCTCTATCATTACACCACAGAGGTAGTGAATATTCAATAAAGCTCATGCTCAACACTTCATGCTCAGCTATGATAAGCGAAATTAATATTAAACTTACCCTCCACAACCCCAGAGATTCAAAATCAGGTTACCAAGGAAACGCACATGGGAATGCTTTACATCAACTGTTAAATAAAGGTAAAAGACAACTAGAGAGGATGCTTTTCAGCAAAACTTCTAGAGGTTTCATTTACAGCCTTAATCAAAAAGTTATATGTAGTTTTAATTTACTATAAACTATAAGTATTCTCATTTTGACACATATGCAGGTGACTTCTTTTGCAAACATTGTGGTAAATGGAGAAATTGCTTTATTTAATAAATTATTTCTGCATTTGTCTCAATGTTTCAACTCAATTCAATAAAGTGCACCTTTATTTATAGAATTTTTTCATTAATTTACCCAGATGTTTTCAAAGATGTCTGCTGCAGCTTTGTTGTATGTAAAAAAGGGAGAAATTAAAATCCTTTAACATTTGTATTATCTTAACAAAGATATTACTATAGACAAGATTCAACGGTGACTGTTACACATGTCTTCTTTTATTAACCACCCAAACAAATATTTCTAAACTTAATTTTGGTAAGAGTCGTTCAAATTAAAGGAAAGTGAAAATGAAAGCTAGATGCATGTCTGCATGTTTGACAACCACACACCCAACCATCTATTGGCCCGAACAAAAACAACATTCTGATAAACAGCTTAAAACCTTTTCTCATATGTTACAAATCTGCAACAGATGACCTTGAATAAATTGGAAAACATCTGAGTAAATATTTGTAATATATATCGATACATGGAAATATCATTATTAAAAAGTGTTGAAAACATTGTGGCTAATGAGGAAATTGTTCATTCTCTGCTTATTTCTCAACGATTTCAAAACCTGCCTGTCAAAGGCAGAGGCATCAAAATGGGTTGGTCTGTACAGGGGAAATGGGAATCAACTTTGTTGACAAAGCTGATAATATCCACTTACTTGTAGCTCCTAGTCTCCGCGTATCTCTTGCTATGTAGTTAGCAAATATAATTGATCTCATGCTGGTCTTTCCCGACCCATATTTCCCATCAACAGAACCTAAAAATTAAATACGAGTCAAATCAGGCAAAAGGAGAAATTGCTCACAATGTTTTCAACCCTTTCTAATAAAAATATCTTTCAAATATAGAACATTTTCATATTTTGCCCAGCCAAACTTGGCTTCAAGGTTGTCTGCTGAAAATTTGTTGTAATCGGGAAATAGGGCTATTGAAAAAAATGAATTTGATCATTGAACAGTATTGCACAGGGGTCAATGACTCTTGGGCTGTCTTGGATTTAAAGGTGCTGAACTCTAGATTATATATAGTAAAGTCAGTTTAAAAAAATGAAGAATATGAGAGCTATTACAGTCACTTGTGCGTCGGCGTTGCAACTTTGGTTAAAGTTTTGCATGCAAGGCCTTTTCTCACAAACCACTGATGCTATTGCTTTGAGACTTCACACACTTATTGATTCATCAAATGACCTTGCAGGACAAAACTCTACATCTGATTTTGATACAATTATGCCCCTTTTTGGACTTAGACATTTTGGTTAAAGTTTTGCATGCAACTACATTAAGAGTCCAATATCTTAGTAACTACTTGATGCATTGCATTGAAACTGTATACAACCCCTCAAAAACATCACATGATAACTCTATCCAGCATATAATGCAAATTATGGCCCTTTTCTACTTAGAAATTAAAACTACATTAATAGTCCAGATCTCAGTATTTACTTGATGCATTCCATTGAAACTCTATACAATCCTTCCCAACTATCACACCTATGTAGATTATCATGTTAGTTAACTCTATCCGGCATTTAATGCAAGGTATAGCCCTTTTTATGCCCCCGGAATCACCGATTCGGTGGGCATCTAGTTTTTGGCCTGTCTGTCTCTTTGTCTGCACGTATGTCTGTCTGCACGAAAAAAACTTTAACCTTGACCACTACTTTTGAACCATAACAGGTACAGCTACCATATTTCACATGTGTATTTCTTGTGACATGACCTTTCTGTCAGTACCAACTTTTTTGACCTTGCGACCTTGACCTTTGACCTAGATGTTGCCATTCTCGAAATTTTGTTTAACCTTGACCACTACTTTTGAACCATAACAGGTACGGCTACCATATTTCACATGTGTATTCCTTGTGACATGATCTTTCTGTCAGTACCAACATTTTTGACCTTGCGACCTTGACCTTTGACCTAGATGTTGCCATTCGGGGGCATCAGTGTTTCACAAACACATCTTGTTTTGTTTAGAAATTCTGGTTAAAGTTATATCTCAGTAACCACTAATGATATCGACTTGAAACTTCATTCATGTCTTCAGGGGTGTCAAACAGTCAAGTAAGATAACTCTTGTATGAATTTAGTACACATTATGTCCCTTGTTTGACTTTGAAAATTTGTTTAAGTTTCGCGTACTTGGAACTTTCATGCAAGCATCTCAGTAACCAGACAGGAATTGATTTCAAACTATAATATAGTCTTTAAATGTATCAAACCAACAGGTTAGGTAACTCCTGACGGATTTTATTATAAATTATTGCCCTTGTTGAAGTTAGAAGTGTGGGTTATGGTTTTGCATGCAATGCCTTTTGTCACAAACAGCAGATGCTATTCAAACAAGACGTATCTAACTTGATTTATAGTACTATACTATCAAGCCACTTTATCAGTTACAACTCTTGACTATAGTATCAAATGGCCAAATAGTCAAGTATGCTGTCTTGCGACAGCTCTTGTTACTAGGTAGACATAACCAGTAAGCCATATTTTATACATTTTCATGACTGTCAATTGACTGTTTTTCAACATTTGCTGCCAAAATAGTTTTGAACTATTATGTACTCATACTTATTGTGTTATCAATTATTTTATAATGAGCAATTTTTGCACAAGTTTCAAATTTTGATCTCCATCTCGAGTTCAGCACCTTTCAAGGGCTAGATAACATTAAAGAAATATCATAAACACAGTTAAGCGATACTTCAACAAGTTCCATGATATGTTTGACTGATCTGACTCGTATTTAATGTTTAGGTTCTGTTGAAAGGGAATAGTGGGTCGGGAAAGACCAGCAAGAGATCAATTATATTTGCTAACTACATAGCAAGAGATACGCGGAAACTGGGAGCTACAAGTACGCGGATATTATCAGCTTTGTCAACAAAATTGAACCCTTTCCGCCTGTACTGACCCATTTTGATGCCTCTGCCTCTGACAGGCAAATTTTGAAATCGTTGAGGAATAAGCAGAAATTGTTCAGAAAGAGCAACTTCCTCATTAGCCACAACGTTTACAACACTTTTTAATAATGATATTTTCATGTATATATATTACAAATATTTTTACTCAGATGTTTTCCAATTTATTCAAGGTCATCTGTTGCAGATGTGTTACATGTGGGAAAAGGCTTTAAGCTGTTTATCAGAATGTTGTTTTTGTTCGGGAAAGGGTTAATAAAAGAAGACCTGTGTAACAGTCACCGTTGAAAAACTTGTTTAATTAATTTATCTTGTCTATAGTAATATCTTTGTTAAGATAATACAAATGTTAAAGGATTTTAATTTCTCCCTTACAACAAATCTGCAGCAGACATGTAAGAAAACATCTGGGAAAATATATGAAAAATTTCTATAAATAAAGGTGTACTTTATTGAATTGAGTTGAAACATTGAGACAAATGGAGACATTTATTAAATAAAGCAATTTCTCCATTTACCACAATGTTTGCAAAAGAAGTCATCTGCAGATGTGTCAAAATGAGAATACCTATAGTTTATAGTAAATTAAAACTACATATAACTTTTTACTTAAGGCTGTAAGTTGAAACCTCTAGAAGTTCTGCTGCAAAGCATCCTCTCTAGTTGTCTTTTACCTTTATTTATACGGCTGATGTAAAGCATTCCCATGTGCGTTTCCTTGGTAACCTGGTTTTGAATCTCTGGGGTTGTGGAGGGTAAGTTTAATATTAATTTCGCTTATCATAGCTGAGCATGAAGTGTTGAGCATGAGCTTTATTGAATATTCACTGCCTATGTGGTGTAATGATAGAGCGTTCGCCTTGAATGCGCTAGGTCGAGGGTTCGATCCCCAGCTGGGTCATACCAAAAACTTTAAAAATGATAGTAATGGCTGCACTCTGTGGCGCTCAGAGTTGCAGGGTAAGCAATTACCACTGACTGGCTGGTGTCAGGATAAATGGACCAGTAGTACTGGTAACTTACTAAAAAATTGTTAAAGGCGGTGTAAAACACCAATCAAACAATTATGGAATATTCTGTCACTGGTGTTGACATCATCATTAGTTAACATTATTCTTCATATAGCATGTCTATCTTAATGTAAGTGAGGGTAACCGGTAGATGATGTCTATCTAAATGTAAGTGAGTGTAACCGGTAGATGACGAAGGTCAATGACGAGTGTAAACAATCTGGGATTTAACCCCCTAGTAACCAGTAGGGGACTTCTAGCTGTTTTTTCAGCAATATTTCATTAACCTTTTACCTCATGTAGATGCTTTCTAACTCCTTTGCAGCCGACAGCTTTTTGAAAACATGGCGACAAAAGAAGAAATTGCTCAAAACGACAATTCCGGGTCACATTTGGAAAAAAATGTTTAGTATTCGAGAATGATACAGTATTTGACAATTTGATTATCAAGTCATATTTCACATAAGCTTTGCTAGTTCCAATTCGATTTAGGACTTTGTCATTTCAAGAACGGATGTCGTAATCTCGAAACGCTTGACTGCATCGATTCCCGCGAAAGCAAAGTCTCAATATTTTTATATACCTGTCACAGCGTAAATTGCTGATTGTAGCTATAATTTTAGTAATACAGTTATGTATTGCACATAAATGTGTAGGTTATTTACTACTGAATAAGATTTATAATCTGTATTAACTTGTCGAAGTTGTTTATGCCAGACTAGCGGATAAATTTGACCTAGTTCACATACGACACTTTCGGGTCAGCAAAAAGGAAATTCTCAAAATTCTCAATTTATTACTAAAACTATTTTGGTAACTTTTTAAGAATAATTTAAAGCTTATGGTGTTAAATCAATGTTAACAATTTGTTATTAAAATTTACATTTTTTGTCAAATATGACATATTAGTTGGTTGAAAAATGCATCAGTTTTCGTGCATGAAAGTGTGTACAGTAAGTTTGGCCCCATCACTGTTCTGTTTTTTATTCAATAGGTAATTGCAAATGATATATTTTAGTTCTTTTTTTTATTATATTATTTTAAGAAAAATGTTAAATGAATATCTTGTTATTAAAGACTAAATGTTTGAGGTTACTCCTGATAAAAGAAATACGCATTTGTCACGTGACCCGGAAATGGCAATTTCGACCCGAAACTGTCAAATTAACAGCTTGCAATTGCAGACACTAAAGAAACATTTTAACAAATGTATATAATTGTTGAATTATATCATCGTCGGGAGGAAGTATTTGTTAAACATATCGTCGGGAGGAAGTATTTGTTAAACATTTTATGTAGTTTTGTTTCTCTCAACTTTCCTTTCAAAGAGACAAGATTCGTTAATTTGGTTACTGACCCGAAACTGTCGAGTTCTCTGTAGTTTCCAATTATTTTCTGGTATGTTTTTGAAGTCGTCTGCTGCAGATTTGTTGTATGAGGGAAAGGGTTAACTTTATATTTTACATTGATTGTCAAGTTTTGTATACTTCCTGAAGATTTAATCAGTGCTTGAGTCCAGGGTGTTGGAAAAACCTACAATGAACCCTGATTATAATAGAATTCAAGCCCACTGTATGTCTGAATCACTGTTTTTCGTCGCTGATACATGATTTACAGTAGAATAGTATATGGACACCATTATAATAACAAAGTTATCTGTTTTGTTAAGTCAATAAGAAGATTCATATTTTTGTTATCGAAATAATAAGTGATGACTTATGGACTCAATCAGTCATTTCTGAGGGACCGCCTCTAGGATATTGGGTGAGTGCTGCCTTGATATTGGAGGTTGTGGGTTCAATCCTGACCGCGTCATACAAAGTACTATTGTTTTGTTAGCATTACGAGTAGTACTAGCGACTTACGCAGGAAATGTATAATATAACTGAAAAATTGTTGAAAGGAGGCTAAAATACAACACAATCTTGTCATTTCAGACAAGAAGCCTTCATGGAGAATTATTTTGCCAGTCAGAGGGACAATATTTTCAGAAATGTAGAAGTGTTGATTTATGTTTTTGATGTTGAGAGTCGCGAACTGGAGAAAGACATGCATTATTATCAGTCCTGTTTGGAGGCCATCTTACAGAACTCGCCGGAAGCAAAAGTGTTTTGTTTAGTACATAAGATGGATTTAGTTCAAGATGACCAGAGGGATTTGGTACGTTTTAAAACTTGTAACTCGTATACTGTTTCAAAGGGATAAGCACACGATCTGTTGTCTAAAAACGAAAGACGCTGAAATGATTTAACACATAACAATGCTTGTATCCGATCTAATATACCCATTACGTATTTCTTTATATGTCACATGTGTAATATAACATGACCGAATCACTATTTTTGTATTCATCCACAAATGTTTACAAAATGTCTGAGAACGTGTATCCACTAAACACAAACGTCATGATAGATGGACGAAGTAAAGGGACCATTAACGGTCATAAAAATATTTGTGTGTGTGATTAGTTAACAGTTTATTGAGTATTACATGTTTGGACTATTTCCTGTCAGCCGAAAAACTGATTTTCTTTTTGTGTTTCGTCATGTGATAAAAAGAATCTTACATTCGTTGTCATTTCATAAAGTTTTAATAAGCTTGCCAAGAAATGTGTTATTAAGCTCGCCAAAGGCTCGCTTAAATGAAATATGAAATGACAACGAATGTCAGATCTTATATATACAGTGAACTCTTTATAATTCAAATAAATCTCTTAAGTGGATCCAGTTCTGTCTTTCGAAAATAGCGTAGCATCAGTTTGGATTGCTTAAACGAGCAATCCGAACTTTTTCTATGCTGTTTTCTTAATACGATTTAATAGCAGACTTGCTTTTTATAATGAACTTATAAGCATAAATGAAATGTGGAGCTGAATATACATAAATGGATTTAGCACGAAACTACGCTTGACCTTCATTGACCCCAACATTAGTTCATTTAACCCTTTCCAACGCCTCTTCAGCAGACGACTTTTGAAAATATTGTGACAAAAGGAGAAATTGCTCAATTTCTCCTTTTGCTACAATATTTTCAACTTGTTTCAGTAATGATACCTTCATTTATAGGGATTTTCTATGTTTTTGACTACATGCTTTCAAAGTAGTCTGTCCCAGATTTGCTGTATGTGGGAATTGGTTAAGGCTAAAGCTTTGTCAACTGGAAATGAAGAAACAGACTCAAAACAATCCGAACTTTTTCTATGCTGTTTTCTTAATACGATTTAATAGCAGACTTGCTTTTTATAATGAACTTATAAGCATAAATGAAATGTGGAGCTGAATATACATAAATGGATTTAGCACGAAACTACGCTTGACCTTCATTGACCCCAACATTAGTTCATTTAACCCTTTCCAACGCCTCTTCAGCAGACGAC
This sequence comes from Serripes groenlandicus, assembly GCA_031761405.1. NCBI lineage: Eukaryota > Metazoa > Mollusca > Bivalvia > Cardiida > Cardiidae > Serripes > Serripes groenlandicus. The sequence goes on from JASEVX010000015.1 coordinate 2,846,290, forward strand.
TTTTGAAAATATTGTGACAAAAGGAGAAATTGCTCAATTTCTCCTTTTGCTACAATATTTTCAACTTGTTTCAGTAATGATACCTTCATTTATAGGGATTTTCTATGTTTTTGACTACATGCTTTCAAAGTAGTCTGTCCCAGATTTGCTGTATGTGGGAATTGGTTAAGGCTAAAGCTTTGTCAACTAGAAATGAAGAAACAGACTCAAAACACATGGCTGGAGAAGGAAGCAATAATACATAAAGCATTTCTCTCTTTTCTTGAAATATTTCCAAATCTGCTGCAACTGGTATAAACTTTGTTTGGTTTTATTTTCAACATTTTTCATTTTCATTTCTTAAGTTACATGTTAAACTTGAAATCAATATGTAGACATCTAGGTCAAGTTTGTTTCATAATGCAGAATTGTGTAAGTCAATTTAACCCTTTCCCTCATATGACAATTCTATTTTGTTAAAAAATAGAAAATCTCTTTAATTGAATGGATTACATATGACAAAAAAAGGAAAACATTGTGGCAAAAGGAGAAATTGTTCATATTGAGCAATTTCTTCTTTTGTCACTATCTTTTCAAAAAGCTGTCTGCTGCAGAGGTGTCAAAAAACGTCTATATGAGGGAAAGGTGAACAGTAGAAGTAAAGATTTGTTTAAAGAAGTAAAAATAAAATGGGCTATAATCACTCCAAGACAATTTGTATTGTAAAATTATGAGCCTGTGCATGAGAAAAGTTACACACTGGCTGTTATGAACAGTATAGACCAGATCGGCCTGTGTATCCTCACAGACTGTCCAAAATCTAAACTGTTCAAATATAACTTACACAAGCTTGTTAGAAGATTCTATCAACTTGTGTAGATTCAGAAAAGACGTGAGCAAGTGGACAAGATGATCGGAATGTACACTGTTAAAAAACCTTACTTGTCCATTTTCTCATGCACTGGCTCATAAAATATGCACTTATTATATGCTTTGGTTCGTATATGCATTTTTTATATGCACTGGCTCATATATGCACTGATTATAGGCAATGGCTCATATATGCAGTTCTTTCTTGATACTTAGACTTTAAATCAAGTTTTGATGACTTCAAGCTAGTAGTTGGTTGGTAGACAAAACTGCAACTATTAGTACTTGCTTCCTCTTAGTGCAGAACTATAATATTGATTAGTGTAAACAAAACCCTTTCCCCCGTGCAGATGCATTGGCATATCTGATGCAGACATTGTTTAAGTTCATTGTGACAAAAGGATACATCTGTCATAATGAGCAATTTCTCCTTTTGCCACAATGATTTCAACTCTATTCAGTAATCATAACTTCCCCTTACTGAGTTTTTCTATATTATTGTCTAGATGTTTTCACAGTTGTCTCCTGCAAATTTATTGTATGTGGGAAAGGTTAATTTGTATTCTATGGCATAAGAAATGACTTCAAAATATATATGTATATATGTATATAATTATGTTACAGATAATAAAAGAGAGAGAGAGGATGATTTGAGGAGACTTTCTAAACCTTTGGATTGTACATGTTTTGCGACCTCAATATGGGACGAAACATTGTATACGGTAGGATTCCATGAAGTAATCTGGCCCCATTGTTCTACGTAACATGTACTGCAAATGTTTATAAATCTTGCCCCAGTGTACTACATTGAACTGTACATGTTAAAAAAAAATTAAAAACATCTAGGTGAATGAATAGAGTATATCTATTAATGAAAGTAAGATTTATTAAATAGATTTGAAAACATTGTGGCAAAAAGAAGACCTTATGAGCAATTTATCTTTTGTCACTATGTTTTTAAGAGTCGTCTGATGCAGATATGTACTTAAATGAGTATTATATATTATTAGTGAATATTTCTGGGCCATAACCAGAGCTGTAGATAAGGGGCGTTTAGCATGTTCTAACATCTTTATTTGACACTCTAACCCTATGTTGTGGGTTCTCAAAAGAATCGTCTCAGGGTCGATACATTACACAGAGTCGACAAGGTTGGTTTCCTCGTGTTTTCATCTGTTGATCAGCATGGCCACCAAGGGGAGGCGCTCGTTACTAGAGTAAAACTTTGAAATTTCTATTAAATCAAATATGCTATCATGATCCGCTTGTTTATCAAAATTGGTTTGTGTTGATGGTGTTTACATGGCATATATGTGTGTATTGGGGATGGACGATGATGTCACATCCTTCATAGTTTTAGCTCACCTATGCACGAAGTGCAAGGTGAGCTATTGTGATCACATTTTGTCCGGCGTCCGTCTGTCGTGCGTCGTCAACATTTGAGCTTGTTAACACTCTACAGGCTACATTTTGCATACAATCTACATGAAAGTTTATCAGAACATTCATCTCCATCAAATCTTGGACAAGTTTGAAAATGGGCCATATGAAGTCAAAAACTAGGTCACTAGGTCAAATTGAAGGGAAATCTTGTTAACACTTTGGAGGCCACATTTTCAACTTGAGCATGTTGAAACTTAATCAGAATGTTTGTCTTGATGATATGTAGGTCAAGTTCGAACATGGGTAATGGCGGGTCAGAAAGTAGGTCACTAGGTCAAATTGAAGGAAAATCTTGTTAACACTCTAGAGGCTGCAAATTTTGCTTCAGCAGTTTGAAATTTGTCAGAATGTTTGTCTTGAAAATATCTAGGTCAAGTTCGAATAATGGGTCATAAACTAGGTCAATAGGCCAAATTGAAGGGAAATCTTGTTAAAACTGTAGAAGCCGCAATGTTTACTTCAGAAGTTTGAAACTTGGTCAGAATGTTGAGCTAAATGATATCTAGGTCACTAGGCTAAATTGAAGGAAAAAAACACCTTTGATGCCACATTTTTTGCTTTTAAAAGCAGCTTGAAATTTGGGCAGAATGTTTGTCTAAATGATATCAAGGCCAATTTGAAGAGTTATCTTGTTAACACTCTGGATACTGCATTTTTAACTTGAGCATGATGAAACTTTATCAGAATGTGTTTTTTTATGATATATAAGTCAAGTTCGATCATTGGTCATGTTGGGTCAAAAAATAGGTCACTAGGTCAAATTGAAGGAAAATATTGTTGACATTCTAGAGGCTGCATTTCTTTGCACAGCAGCTTGACATTTAATGAGAATGTTTATCTAAATGATATTTAAGCCATGTTCGAATATGGGTCATGTAGGTTCAAAAACTAGGTCACTAGGCCAAATTGAAGGAAAATCTTGTTAACACTTTGGATGCTGCATTGTTTGCTTCAGCAGCTTGAAATTTGGTCAGAATGTTTGTCTGAATTATATGTAGTCCATGTTGGAATATGGGTCATATCAGGTAAAAAAATGTAGATCACTAGGCCAAATGAAGGAAAATCTTGTTAATACTGTGGAGGTTGCATTCAGAATAATTGTCTTGATGTGTTTTGCATTGCAGTACATTGTATAATTAAGGTGAGCGATCCAGGGCCATCATGGCCCTTTTGTTTTCTATAAAGCTTCACATACCATTTAAAAATATGGTAGTTCCATCTGAAAATGCATTATGGTATACAATTAGCCATGATTTATAACACCCCTTTCCCTTGAACAACAAATCTTCAGCAGACGCCTTTGAAATCGTCTGGCCAAATATACGGAAAACCTAAAAATAAAAGGGTATTTACTGAAAAGAGATATGAACTTTTTAGCTCAAGCTTGTTTGACCGTCTTTTGTCCGTCGTCAGTCGTCCGTCGTCAACATTTGCTTGTTAACACTCTAGAGGCAACATTTGGCATCCAATCTTCATGAAAGGTTATCAGAACATATATCTCCATCAAATCTAGGCCAAGTTCGAAACTGGGTCATGTCGGGTAAAAAACTACGTCACTAGGCCAAATTGAAGGAGAATCTTGTTAACACTCTGGAAGCCATATTTTAAACTTGAGCATGTTGAAACTTTGTCGGAAACTTTGCCTTGATGATATCTAGGCCAATATCGAAACTGGGTTATGTCGGGTCAAAAACTAGGTCACTAGGCCAAATTGAAGGAAAATCTTGTTAACACCCTGAAAGCAACATTTTTGGCTTCCACAATGTTTTCAACACTGTCTGCTGCAGAGGCATCAGAAAGTGTCTATATGTGGGAAAGAGTTAATTCTATGAGTAACCAATACTTACATATGCTACATCGTTATCTCTGTCCGTCTGAACAACATTTAATTCCTTACGAATATGGATTGTGGCCTTTAACCTAATTCTAACTTCATCTACATTTCTGAAATCCTGAAATTGAAAGAATTTCTTTTTGTACAATGCTGCAGAACTACAAAACCAAGTTAACCCTTATCCTGCTATACGCAACTTCAAACAGCACAACGCTCATCACTCTGCAAACAACATTTGCCAACAATGATCAGATAGCACAGTGTTCCAAACCAATTTATTGGTTTTTTTTACGGTAAAAAGAGCCTCATTTATAGCATGATATTATATGATGGAGAAAACGATCTAGATATTTCTATAAACTTATAACCTGAACCAAGTTATATCATATTTCTATTATGGGTCGGTACCAGCTAAGTTCTGGTAACGATGCAAATGACACCAACAATTAATTCTCATTTGGCAACAATGTTTTCAAATTTATTAAATAACTAAACCTTCCTTTACAGAGATTTTCAATCAGAGCTCTAGATTAGGGGCATTGTTCATGTTCTAAAATCCTTATTTGGTATTCAAACCCTATGTTGTGTGTACTCAAAAGAATTGTCTCAGTGAGAGGATTCTTTTGAGTACCCACATAGCATTTTGTTGAGCAACAAGAGAAATATTGTGGGGAAAAGACCAGTTCACTCCCTCTTATCCTGCTGCAGATGCGTCAAAATGCATCTATAGGTGGGAAAGGGATAAGGATGTGGGTAAAACATCTCCAGTCAATTTAAAAGAAGACAATATGGCTTTACCTCTAAAAGTGTACTTTCCCAAAGTCTGGCGCGGATTAAAATCTTTACATCTTTGTTTTTACCCAAAGAACCTATTCTGCACGTTATCTTGTGACACTTCGCTGTATTCTTATCAAGCGAATCTTATTATCTTATAAATCGGGCGAGTTGACTTAGCATCATTTTCATTTTAGATTTAAGGACCAATCATCTTAACACGAGTTTGATATGGGGCTAATTGTCTCAGCACGAATTAGATTTGGTCGAGTTGTCAAAGCAAGAGTTTCATCTGGGGGCGATTTGTAGATCTTTCATGTTTTTGTCAATATCTATTCAAAGTCGGCTGCTTAAAAAAAATGTATGTGGGAAAGGGTTAAAAGTCATCTGCTGGAGATTTTGTTGAATGAAGGAAAGGGTTTACGCAAACCCTGCTTCTGCCAATGATCTGTTGGACTCCTGTTTATCTGAGAGAGTTAACGAGTGGATTTTTGCGTGTAAATGAAAGTAAAATGTTAAAAAGAGAAAAAGAGATAGGAGAAAGGGTTCACTTTAACCGATTTCTTATTCACGATACCATCATATATGTTTTGTGATGGACAAGATTCAAAATAAGATTAAATATTACTGAATAGCAAAATATGACAACAGCCCTTCCTATAAACACTTGTAATAACTGATCCGTCCCCCGAGAAAACCAACAGTATGGCCTCTGCGTAATGTATCGACCCTATCAGCCTGCGCAGTCCACGCAGACTGATCCAGGCCGACATATTCCGTCTCAGGGGATAAAGGTAATGATTCCTGAAACAGTAAATCCACAGGAGGCGAAAAGTAACTATCCGGGTAAGCCTGCGCGCCATGCTAAGTCTGATCCGTGTCGATACTTTACGCAGAGTCCACAATGTTGGTTTTCTCGCGGAACGGCTCATATGATGTCATTCACCGTTGAGACGCGTCTGGATAGTTTGGGTGTTATCGACTCTCCGTAACGGGATCATTCAAAAACTGGTGTAAAAATAAATGCGGATACACTTCTGTAGGGGGTTGTGGAAAGATGTATCCCGAACTTATTTACATGTCAACCGATTGTGAAGGATCAAACGAGACTTGGCGGATGCACGGGCTCATATGAGTCTTTACTGTACGCAACTTGCTATGGACCCGAAATTGACGTGGTTTATCTAAGTGTAATGTCGTTAAACCAGTTTTTTATAGTATAAATCAAGTACCATTTTGAAAGTTATAAATATGTCAGAGACCCGGAAGACCAGCGAATCTTGCAAAGCACATATCGGGGATCTCTCCTCAGCCTTAATACAATGTTATAAGTCTTAATGTTTTACCAGCTAAAGAACACATATGAATGAATGGAGAAGTGCCCTCCGCGCTCCGTTTTCAAAACATTATAATCTCGAAATGATTTCTATTATCATGACCTCAAAGATGAATATGAGCCAACAAAATATGCATACAAGACATACAAATGCATTTGGACAACTATTTCGGCAAAGAGTTAATTCGCACACTTTGAGCAATACTGATGTAAAAAGGGATAACTAGGGACGAACATTATTGTTATCAAACCTGCATGTACTGCGTGTCCCTGATTTATTAATAGATAGTTTGTTTGTATGCTGTTTTGAATCACTTTCAACAATGTTTCAGCTATATAACGACGTTTCCTGGGTATGATACCAGTACTACTGGTCCATTGTTTCTGACATCAACGAGTCAGTCGTAATGCTAATCCATCAATCCAATTTATATAGTGTTTGGCATGACCAGGCCGAGGATCGAACTCGTGCCCTCCCATACATGAGGCGGACGCTTTACCACTAAACCATCGATGCTGTAACCACAAGATGATCAGAACGTCTATGTGAAAGTGACACAGGTTTTATGTGTAGCAAAACGACCGGTGTTTACCAGTTTAACCCGCTTTCGAGCAATGAGCCACGAATGTATCATTACTTTTTTTAACATAAAAGTTTCAAGCGCAAATGACAAACACCGATAAGAACGTGGATTTCAATACGATTCGACATTTTTCTCTAACAAAGTCAAGATAGGTCCTTGACTATATGTTTGTTTTATAGTGAAAGTAAATTATTATAGACTCTAATGAACTTGAAATATAGTACCCTGTAATGCAATCAAAATATTCAACACTCTAATGAACTTAAAATATTGTAGACCCTAATGAACTTAGTATATTGTAGACTCTAATGAAATCGAAATACTGTATACTCTAATGAACTTAAAATAGTGTAGACTCTACGGAACTCAATATATTGTATATTCTAATTAACTTAATATAGTGTAGATTATAATGAACTTAATACAGTGTAGACTCTAATGAACTTAATATGTTGTACTCTAATGAACTTAGTATAGTGTAGAATCGAAGGAACTTAATAACGTGTAGACTCTAATGAACTTAAAATAGTGTAGACTCTTATGAACTTAATATAGTGTACACTCTAATGAACTTAATATAGTGTAGACTCTAATGAACTTAATATAGGGTAGACCCTTATGAACTTAATAACGTGTAGACTCTAATGAACTTAAAATAGTGTAGACTCGAATGAACTTAATACAGTGTAGACTGTAATGAACTTAATATAGTGTAGACTATACTGAACTTATACAGTGTAAACTTTAATGAACTTACTATAGTAAAGACTCTTGTGAACTTAATATAGTGTATATTCTAATGAACTTAATATAAGGAAGATTCTAATGAATAAAAAATATTGTAGACTCTAATGAAAATAGAATATTGTAGAGTCTAATGAACTTAACATAATGTAGACTCTTGTGAACTTCATATAGTGTAGACTCTAACGAACTTAATATAGTGTAGACTATAATGAACTTGATAAAGTGTAGACTCTAACTAACTTGATATAGTGTAGATTTTAAAGAACTTAAAACAGTGTAGACTCTAATGAACTTAGTATAGTGTAAACATACAGTGTAGACTATAATGAACTTAATATACTGTAAACTCTAATGAACTTATTTATAGTGTATACTCTAATGAATTTACTATAGTTGAAACTATAATGAACGTAATATAGTGTAGACTCTTATAAACTAAATATAGTGTAAACATATAGTGTAGACATATAGCGTATACTCTAATGAACTTATTATATTGAAGACACTAGTGAAATTGCAAGTCTATGTAAACTGATCCAAATCTAAATTTACCGCAAACATAGTCCGATTAGTTCGAATGTACAGCCGACTCATATAGTTTACAGTTCTACAAATGGCATGGAAAGCAGTCAGTGCATAAAGAAAAGGGTCAGAAATCAATGTGGCCTTGAGATTTTACCGATTTAACTAAACCAGTTTACTAGTATCAAGGCCCTCTTCTGGGTTTGACTAGTCAACAAACCCAACAGTTCTTTCATTTTCATTGAAGCTGCATGATCTAACGACAGACAAATTGAAAATACATACAAAAAAACACCAAGAGAACGTTGTTACCAACGTTGACCGGCAAGTGTAGACCAATACCCATCTACCATTTCGACAGGGAGTGTTGGAATAGTGTGCAAGAAAAAGGATACATCATAAATTTAAACCTATTTAAAGAAGACTAACCGGATGTGCATTTGTTTTTATTTCATTAGACGTTCTAAGTATTTGATCAAGATTTTATTATATTTGACTTTAAATATAATAAAATGTGTTTGTGTTTGTGTGCAACACTTCCTGAAACGGTTTCGGTGTTTTCCCCACTAAACCAAATGAATTTCATAACACGTGATAAGTACTTATAAAATAGGTTCCTCCAAAGATCCAGGCATATTCAGCAGAGTGTGGATGGTGTAGCTGTCACCATTGGTCGCTGAGAAATAACGCTTCTCTGAGAAAATGAAAATCGCAATACCAGCTGATGTTAAACCGAGAAACACCATGGACCAGACACAGGTAGGAGCGATTGATATTTATGTATAATGTAGTTAACTTGTTTTGTTTATTTGGTTTTACACCGTTTTGAACATTATTTGAATTATATCATGGTGACAGTTCACTAAGTCGGGAACCCTGGGTAAACAAACAAGTACCAGGCTAGGAAATGTGCCTTTCCCAAGAACCTTCCATATTGATCGCCGCACCGCGACCAGGGATCGAACCCGATATCCGCTGTAATAAATCCACAATGCTTACCACTTGACCAGGGCGGATTCCTGTATAATGTAGATTTTCAAGGACAGGTACAAGAATACTTTTGGGAACAGTGCATATCCAATTCAGTATGTGCATCCGCACACTCTGATCATGATCGCCACTGTTCACATATTGTTGACATAAGCTTTTTACAAATGTCATAGTACCCGTCATGTTACATAGAGGTTTGCCCCAACTTTTAAATGACACATATGTTACAACACTGAAGAACATGCAGCTTGCGAGCCTGTGAGGCCAGGGGAAAGGCCATTTTGATAATCCAAAAAAGCTTTCTTTTCTCCCCAGAACCGCCCCTTTAAAACATAAATTTTGACCTTGCGCCAAAAAAAGTCATGGCATCTATGGATTTTTCACTGACTGGAATTTAGCCATTCTTATTGTCTGACGACAAAAATGAACCCTAATTGGCATAATTATTTTCTTGAGTCCTGTTAAACATTACAGCCCGTTTAAAACTAAAGCTGAATATTTATGAAATGTTATTATTTCTTATGAATGTCCACTGAATCATTATTGACGCCGCGTGGAAGCGCGGCGTCAGTATGGGATAGGTTTTAATTTTGTACCATGGGGTGACGTAATCGAAAAGGAAGAAACCAATGTTATTATTGTTAAAAAAACCTCTGTTGATTGTTTGAAAAAAACAACCTTTATGAATCAATAAATTGTATAAAATGATTCAAGACACAAAAAGATACAAAATACTGAAAATAGGCAGTCTTCTCCGGTTATTACACAATTTTAGACACATCTAATGGGTATTTAATAACTTTTCCCCAACTCTCTAGACTACGTTCTTTTTATAGTTTGGTTTACGACCCGATTCATCAAAGCACAAAAAAAAGATTCAGGCGATGTTTTTGCCTATTTACAATATTGAGATTTTTAAATAAATGGGTAATCTTTAAAAAATCAATGATAATTCATTTTAATTACTACATATTACAGTATAATTCTAGAAACTGCAAAAACAACGTTAACCCAACTATGCAATAGGCATGGCAGTAACGTGACCCGTTCTATTTGTAAATGCAGCATGTCATCGCTTGGCAATTTTGGTCTTTCTTATTGAATAGACGACAAGGTGTCATCGGTTCCCATAGAGTAATTAAGTTGTCTCTGCTTCCTTCCGTTATGAATACTTCGCTGTTTTCACGATTTCATCCGATTTCTAAAATTCATTGGATTCGTACCCGGTTTTTCATGTTTCGTTCGAGATGAACGATTCGTACCAACTGGTTTTCGCTCTTTGCTCTTGGGGAACTGACTTGACCATTTTCTTTTGTTTATTTTTCAGTTTTCTACTGGCATATTCAAAACAATTAAAGTGACATTGCAAACAAACAAAACAGACTTAATAGTTCTTGCTATATGTTGTGACTATACATTTGAACTTTCATAATGCTCAATCTTGATTATAAATATCTTCTTTTTTTTTTTTAATTACTTCGTATTTTTTGTTTATATGCTCCCGCTTTTGCTATCATACTTCTGCTAAACTTGAAGGAGAATAGACACATATAGTATTGGCAGGTGTACTGAGGAATTGTGGGTCCAAAGACTTTTTCAAATGAGAGAACTGTGACAGGGGACTTTGGCAAATCGGGACCAGTAATCTCCCTTGCAATTACAAAAACTTTGTTACAAATTGTTAAAACTTGGATTATAGAATATAAAAGTCATATAATCTGTGTTAAGTTGTGCTTCTTAAAATGTCTGGTTATTAAATCGTCAACGTGTTAGAATTTTCGGCGTAAAATATAACGAAGAATTATTGTTCATGCTAATTTTACGTATTTATCATTTTTGTTAAAGAAAACGATGATGATTTAATGTTCTTTTGACGGAAAAGAATTTCAGCATATTTGTTTCAAAAAGGCAATATAAATAGTCTATAAGCGGATTCTGAAACATGGCATTCAAATCGAGTTAGGATGTAGATGCATCCGTACCATACGTAATCAGAATCAACCTTGTGAAACTTTAGAAAAACAATAATGTGAAGGCAAAGTTTTAAAAAGCAGAAACATTTACTGTTATTGGACACAAAAGATGCATAAAGGTGACCTTTTCTCAAAGTTTCCGAGGTTTCCAATTGTTTATTGACACAAAGTGGGTGGAAAATATAAGATACAACATCTGATAAAAGTCAAACTTAAACATAATCAGAATAATTATTTTTGTTAATTTATTTTGATTCAATTTAATTTGTTAACCACCTAGTGGTAAATGGAAACAAATGATAATGCCGATCGTCAAAATGATAATTTTGGGACAAAATTACTTTTCTATTTCAACCATACATTATTAAGTTTTAACACGAAATATATAAAATACTTCGCATGATGACGTATGCAAGATGGCGCAGGGTGGTAACGGGTTTGATGAGCTCCAAGTGAAAATTTATTTATTTTGAAAAGGAAAGGAGTTTTGATTTATTAAAGAGGTAAATACACATATTATTGATTGAACTATCTCTCTTTGTACATTTATTGTACATTTAATTGAAAAACACTACTGTATTCAGAGAATACGAATGCATCAAATTTCTCGTGTTTCTTACTGAACACTAAACAAGATGGCGACCAAATTTTCTCAGGTAAACTTAGAACAAGATGGTGAAACAGACGATTGGGAGTTCATGGCCAATAATAAAGGCAAACGAAAGCGACATACAACAAGTGCTAGTTCTGTTCCTACAGGAGATGACTTCGAAAAAGCAAGTGATAGTACCAAATTGTCAATGATTTTTGAAGAAATTTTGAATTTGAAAGTGGACCAGGCTAGTACACGTGAACTCATATCAATATCAAACAATTACATGCAAACAGCCTGTGAAAAGATTAACGGTATTTCATCAGTCACAAACCAGCAATCAACACTTTTGAAAACACTCTCGTATAAATCCGTGGACATTGAGGCGCGTAGCAGACGAAACAATTTAATATTTCGAGGGATAAAAGATAGTCGTTTTGAAAATTGTTCGGTATTACTACTGGAATTTTTATCCCACACACTACAGATCGACACAACGGAAATAATAATAACTCGCGTACACAGGCTAGGCTCTATAAAGGATGATCAAAAACACTATATAGGCCCATCATTGCAAATTTTATGAATTACAACGATGTAGACCATATCATGTCAAACGCAAAAACACTTAAACATTGCCCTGGTTATTCTATTGACCGAGATTTGCCTAAAGAAATAGTTGATGCCAGAAAACGTCTATGGGGCCAATACAAAGACGTCAAGAAAGAGAATCCTGGGTCCAGTGTGCGTATAGTTTACCCGGCAAAACTTATGTGTGGCAACCGCGTGATTCGTGACGAATTTCCCGACTGGCACACAGTACTAAATCAGTCGAGGTTAGTAGCATTTCCGGTGCTGGATGTCATGACAAACAACGTCGTTGCTTCAGAAAGCATTACGCCGACTCTTTATCAAGGAAATCAATTCCATGGTAGACCTGTTGCCACGGCAGACATCGTTATGACGTCAGATATTGCGACATCGGATATTTCCGGAAATCCACCAAAAACAGCACCTAATGCAAACAATTCAACGGCATTACCCAAAAGTGATTACACGGACAGGGTGATAGACTTCTCACAGTCGCGCGAGACGACGGTACCTCCCGTCTTCAAACTACAGGAAACACTAAACGCCCCTAAACCAAACACTAATTCAAAAACTAAACCTATAAACTTAAAACCCCAGAAGGGACCAAAGGGTAAGGATGGTTCCCACACGCCTAGATCAACAACCAGACAACGATCGGGCCCACGTCGGGCACAATCAGTTTCCGTTAACCGTGGTAATAGTGCGCGTAGTCAACAACAAATTCCCTGTGAAAACATAAACTCAACTATCAGTGGCGAATGCACGACTTCAGCATGTATAGATTCGGGTTAGAAATGGCAGGAGAAGGTGAAACTTAAAATTGCTGTTTTAAATATACAGTGTTTAGTGTCTAAATATTGTAATAAACTGCATTTTCCAGAAATTATGTCCATATTTGATAACAATGATATAGTGATGTTTACAGAAACATGGTCAAATGAATCTATTGACTTAAATGTACCCGATTTTCAACAGTTTTGTTTAAATAGACAAAAAAGTAAGAACTCTAAACGTGACTCCGGTGGAATCATTATTTATATAAAGGATACATATGTGAATGACAAAAGTTTGTTTTTCCAAAGCGAGGATGATATTTTATGGATTAGGTTGGATGGAAATTTATTCTTTCTTGATAATGACTTATTTATTGGTTTATGTTATGTTGTACCAGAGAGTAGCGGTAGATTTAATTTACAGGATCAAAGTATTTTTGACAGATTGTTAAACTCGATCTTACTGATTCATAGCTATACAGACGGTCAGTGTAACATTTTATTATCAGGTGATTTTAATAGCCGTACATCGGATAGTTCCGACTGTATTGATTCTGACTTAGATAACGATTTGCTTTTACTACCTGATGATTACACAGATGACGTATTTCGTCCACGATTTTCTCAGGATAAAGGTCATACCAACAGTAATGGCAATGCATTGATAGATTTTTGTAAACAAACTAGTTTACGCATTTTGAATGGTCGTTGTGGTGACGATTCCGGTGTTGGCAAATTTACTTTTGTAGGATCGAGAGGATGCAGTTTGGTGGATTACGTGTTAGTGTCCGAATCGATTTTTGATCTTATTACTTCATTTAAAATTAATGATCCGAACTCTTTATCTGACCATTGTTTAATTGAGTATACATTTGAAAACAACATTAATATTGACGCTTCATCTTTATCACATGACAATATTGTAGAACATGACGAGATAAATTCTAAATATAGATGGAGAAATGATCTAGCTAATAATTTTGTAAACACAATAAATACGGATATATTTGTTGATGAACTAAGCACATTGACTATTTTTACCAATAACTGCTCGACGGATGGTGGTGTAGATTCCAGTTTAACCCAATTTTCTGAGCTTTTGAACAATGTTACTGATGGTTTGTTTAAATCTATTGTGCATACAAATGATAATAATTATAACAAAACGAGGTCGGGTAATAACCCCTGGTTTACAGATGAGTGTTTCCAAGAAAGAGATATGTTTTTACGCTTTTTAAACAAATATCGTAGTTGTCCTTCAAATGAAAATAGATTGTTACTCGTAAAGGCCAGATCTAAATATAAATGCACGATAAAAACCTGTAAAAAAAGATATCTAGACGATAGAACAAAAACTTTGGAGCAATACAGACATAATAATGCCAAACTTTACTGGAAAATGTTAAAAGAGTCAGCTCATGTAAAATCTCCAGATATACCTTTGTCATCTTTTGAAGTATATTTCAAAGCAGTAAACAATCCTGAAGATCCATTTTTTCAAGCCGATGAGGACATCATTTATTTCAACGAACGTTTTGAACGCGACGAATTCCAAGTTATGTTTCATGAATTGGATGTCGACGTTACTATATCAGAGATTAATAAAGGTATTAAACAACTAAAACTCAGTCAAAGTGCAGGTCCGGATAATTTCTTAAATGAATATTTTATATATGGAAATACTGTACTAACCCCTTATTTACAATCACTGTTTAATGTTATTTTCAAAACTGATTATTTTCCAGAAACATGGTCAGAAGGATACATAATACCTCTTCATAAGAAAGGGTCCATTCGTAACCCTGAAAATTATAGGGGTATAACTTTATTGAGTGTATTGGGTAAACTTTTCACACGTATTTTAAATAACCGCTTGACTTCATGGGCTGAACGTTACAATGTATACATCGAGGCCCAGGCGGGTTTTCGCAGTGGTATGAGCACTACTGACAATATTTTCGTACTTCATGGTATAATTACGCATATGATAAATCAAGGTAAAAAACTATATTGTAGCTTTATAGATTTCAGCAAAGCTTTTGATTATATTGAACGAAATAGTCTGTGGTCTAAACTTATAAAACTCGGTATTCGCGGTAAAATGTAAAAAGTATGTACAATAGTGTTAAATCACGTGTTAAGTTTAATAATAGATTAAGTAACGAGTTTTTGTGCTTTTTAGGCGTACGCCAAGGCGAATCTCTGTCTCCATTTATGTTTTCAATGTTCATTAATGACATCGAAGAACACCTAGAATTAGATGGTTTTAAAGGTATAGATATGTATATGACAAAAATGTTCATTTTAATTTACGGTGATGACATTGTTGTATTTTCTAACTCGGCGGAGGGTTTGCAAAATGGATTAAAAAGCTTGAATACATATTGTGGTAGGTGGAAACGAAAAATAAATGTACAGAAAACTAAAATAATTATTTTCAGAAAAGGCGGTGCTTTGCCAAGGAATCTAAAGTTTACATTTAATGGGGAAAATCTTGAGATAGTCAAGTCTCTTTTTTATCTAGGTGTTGTCTTTTCTTCAGGTGGCTCGTTTAATACAACACAGGCAAATCTCGCTGATAAAGCACAAAAAGCTATTTTTAGACTAAATAAATACTTATATAATTTTCCTAATGTCAGCGTGAAACATAGACTTGATCTCTTTTGACAAGTTGATTTTACCCATTTTGAACTACTCAAGTGAAGTATGGGGTTTCCATAAGGCAAATAGTGTCGAACGTATTCACACACAATATTGCAAACGTATTTTACACGAAAAACGTTGTACACAAAATGATTTTGTTTACGGCGTCTTAGGTAGATTTCCCCTAGCCTACAATAGACATACTCGAATTGTAAAATATTGGTTAAAAATAAAGAATAGTAATGATTTAAAGTATTGTAAAATTATGTACGAAATTCTAAAATCTGATGAAGAGTTGCATCCAAATAAAGTGTCGTGGGTTTCTTTACTTAAGAAGTTATTGTCATCATTGGGTTTTTATGAAGTTTGGTTAGCTCAGGGTGTTGGTAACGAAAATGCTTTTATGAGTCATTTTAAACAACGATTGCGTGATAATAATGTACAGAATTGGAATGCAAGAATTGATAATTCACCACGCAGTACCTTCTTCAAATCCATTGTCCCTTTCAACTTTCAGTTTTATCTAAATTGTAATTTCAGTAATAATTTAATTGCAGCAATGTCAAAGTTACTACTCTCATCACATAATCTTTCTATTGAAACTGGTAGGTGGCATCGCCCAAACAGTATCCCACGTGAAGATAGAAAATGTATTACATGTAATAAGATCGAAGACGAATACCATTTTATGAATGAATGCAATTTATATTCTGACCTCCGTAAAAGATTTATTTCTAAGTATTATTGGTCCAATCCTAGCATGTATAAACTAAAACAACTTTTCGAATGCACTAATGTTTATAAACTTAGAAATTTATGTACATATGTAATGAAAGCTTTTCAATTAAGATATGGTTTGTAATGGTAATGTAAAATGTACAAATAAGTTGTAAATAAAAAATGTTGTGTTGTCTTTACATTTTATGTACTGATAACATTTTCATTTATTGTTGTGAATGTGTCACACTTTTGTCAATATGCACCTTGCCTGTAATGGACATATTGTATCATATTATTTTGTATTATGTTATGTTATATGATATTGTATTGTATTGTATTGTATTGTATTGCATTGTGTTATATTAAATTGTATTGCCTGTTAAGCATGTATATATAAAGTGGTGATAAGGATATGCTATTACGTTTGAACAACACCTTCTCAGTATGAAACGACATGTTACCTCTTACGAATTTTTGTACTTGTAAATTGGTAAATGTGCTCCACTTGCTATGTCAATTGTAATGTTTATTTGTGTATTTTGTTTTTCACACAGGTCATGTGGCCTATTGAATTTATATTAGAAAAAAAATAAACTTCTTCATATAACCTAATTAAGTGACAAAAAATGCTGACTTTAAGAACAGTTCCTTGGTGTTGAAGATTAATACACCGTTTAGAATCATTTTAATGTTTTGCATCGGTGAAATAGGTATAAAGAACGTTATTTAAATAAATATTCTTTTATTGAAAATTGCAAAAAAAAAGGGGGGGGGGGGGGGGGGGGGAAAGAAAGAAAATACTTTTCTCTATTGTAATGATTTCAACCTTAACTTTAATTAGTTTTTGAACGAAACATATCTTTTTTTTTTATTTGCATCGGTGCAATATGTAAAAACCAACATTATTGAAATATTTAATCTAAAACTTTTTTTTTTTTTTTAAATATTCAAAATAAGAAATTGCACAATAAAGGGGGTACAAAATAATAACGATTATTTAGAAATTATAACATTCCAGGTATTTTCACACAAATTTGTAGTTATTGACTTTTTAAATCTAGATTGGTAACAATGGTCGTCACGTTCTCGGAGTTCTTATACCTTTTACGCATTTTGTAGTTATGTAAATTGTATAAGTGCACAGTTGTGGTTTCTTTTTGTTACGTTTTATCTATGCATGATTCTGATTTGGGATCCATTTCAAAATAAACGAACTAATTATACTTTGTGCAGGTTCCCACGGAAGTTTCTCCCAAAAGCAAATGGCTGAAATACGCTGGACTGTGTTTACTGTTGATATTCCTGGCCACTGTCACCGTCTTCGTCGTGATGACATAAAACAACACTAAGGTAACAATGGAAGCACGCCAAGCGTAAATCGACTTTTACAAGGGTTTGAAACGAGTAGCAAAGAATGTCAACGTGAATAATTGTTAAGTCGGCTTTATTATAGACTGTGTGCATGCCTGGATGGAGATCCTGAGAATACTGTGATAGTCGGGATTTCTGCTGGTCAGGTCGTACAGTCCCAGTGGCTGCCTAAAGTTTGCCGAGATCCGAAAGCTCCGTCGGTGGCGACGCGGGCTGCTTTCACTCCAGGGGTTCTAAATTCGAACCTTAACTCTGTCAACATTCTTTCCGACGTTTGAAAAAAGTCAATTCGACCAGCGCCATTTGTCTTCTACCAATGGGCTTATACTATATTTGGAAAAGCAGTCAAAAGCTTGGAAAGACTTTTGTGGAGTACTGCTGTAAGAAAGTCATAACATGCATAGATATGTTATCTGGCCGCCGTGATATGACTGACAAATTGTTGCAAACGGCGTTAAATGATGTTTACATGGAAGCAATTAGACTAATTTCGATGCTACAATAAAGATATCTGAACAGCAACAACAAAATTCGTTACCAGGGTAGTCAACCACGTGGCGTGTTTGCAAATACACGCATGCATAAGGCGTAAAATTAATACACGACTGTTTGTTCATTTCGAAACATAAATTTTGCGAAAGCTATCACTTTTATAACCATTCTTAGTACTTTAAGCACCAAAACTCGGGAAACAGTCCCTAAAATAAATCCTGGTTTGTTCTGATACATTTTGAAAGCATATATAACTAAGTAAAGGCATGCATCTTGTGTTATTTTTCAGGCGAGTGGACAAAAGGTTGACACGGATGTTACTGTCAATATGAATGGCGCCGAGAAAACAAAGCAGAGCGATGTGGTAGGTATAGTATAGTTGTTCTCGCTTGGCATTACATTGATAGCACTGCATTATCATGAGTCAATTGCAGCAAATGACAGTTGACCAATTTGTAATAGATCATACATGTATTGCATCTTTGTATTTACAAAACATTGGTTAAAGAGCGTCGACTCCGATTGTTCGATATGTTATATTGACAGGTGTTAAGGTTGGTAGTGTTCATAAAACCAATGAATACAAATAAAAAAAGAGATAACATAATGCGGACACATTCAATACCAGACTTACGTTAAAATTGTAATTTTCCTGTTTCAGGAGGTAAATGTAACGTATCACATTGTACCCAGCGGCGAGGAGATCAAAGAAAACATTGTTGTCTCGGACCAAGAAGAAGTCATTTCTACTCCAAAAGCAAGAATGATCTACGACTACAGAAGTGTACGTAATAAACAATGGCTTAAATTCAAACGTTAAATACACATAAATGTACTTTCTTTACAGACCTGATGGAGAGAAACATGTTTTAATGGTGTCTTTTTTAAATTATGATATGATATAATGACCAGTTGACCTATTCTTGTATTCATGTCTGATGGCAACTAGGTTTATTGTGTCAGTTGGTTGATGAACTGTTCATCAGGCCGGGAACGATTATGATTATTCCTGAAAAAGAGCACTAGTCTTTATCGACCTTCATACTCGAATACAGTTTAAGCAAAGTCTACATGTTTAGACAAAAGATTCCTATTTGGGTTATGCTGCATTTGCGAACTGTGAATACTCAGATGAGATTGTACATATACAGTCGCAACCGAGCCTTTACTGTCCAACTGCAGGTAATGAAGCCCTCTTTTGATGGATTTAATTGCAGCCCTTCTATAACCTCAGCAATGTCTTACAAGTAATGATGTATGTCATACTGACTGGGCTCATGTAACGCGTAACGTTTGAATGCAAGCACCTGTTTTATTTTCAGGGTTACTTCATTACCAAATTCACCGATTCTGACGACGATACCTGTTATGTGAACGAGTTCAACGTAACGGGCAGTATTGCTGGTATCAAGGACAATCTGGTGAAAGAAAAAGTATGTTTTTATATTTCTTTTATTTTCACAACATACATTTATTTTCGTTCAATTTGAAATATATGTCATTTGTCCTAATGTTCTTTTATTTCCATGAAGGAAACCGTCAATGAAGATACATGCACTGCATGACATTATAAATGCTTTCTCATATGTCAGGATCAGGTAAATAGTGTCATGTATGCCTACATCAACATATCTCAACAATTATAACGTACAATGTTAGAAAACATGACATGAAATGATACTCTTACGTTTTATAGTATTTATTTAGCCCGGAACAAAGTACTTGTAATTATTCCACACGTAATGTAGAAATAGTACGACATGTGGGTAAAACATATACTATTTGTAAAGCAGTACGCCGTCCAAGTTCGTCTTCAGCGTACTCCTTACCATGCAAGGAAGCTAACATGTTGAAAGTACTGCTTTCAAATTTGACAAATGTAATATGCTGAAAGGAATCAATGAGTGATCTAACATAATAACAGTTAATCAGAATATGCTCAGTCAACCTTGTTTCAATATCGCTATTTCCGCACCGCTAGCAATGATAAACGTCCGTGCATGTCGTGTATGCAATTGTTTGGGCGGTAGAAAAACAAGCACGTAGCATATTCGGATTACGTTAAGCGTAGTTCCTCACTGGATATATAGATAACTGAGACAGTATTTTCTATATACGACAAACTGCTGTGAAGACGTTCTCACATTCCATTCTTATATATAGTAGTTACGAACCTTTGTATTAATACAATGTTTTCAAGACGATTTACTAGGAAAATCGCAATATGCTAAATAGTCTTCCAAAATATTGTAAATATCATATTTATGCAGCAGAGAAACAACATCCGAAATAAACCCTAAATCAGGAAACCCATTCTTAAATAAACTAAGGCGTAATAAAAACAAACGTTTGGCTGTACAGTCCCATTCTAATCAACACAGTTGACCATAGAAGACAAGTTTTCTCTTCTCTAGTTCGGCTGCTAGAGGAAAAGCACAAAGTAAACCAAGTTCAACATCTGGCATTGATCTACTTCTCAAACCTTGCATTTGTTTTAAACATGGCCTATGATATCTCTCTAAAGTCACCATGTCTCGATCACGAAGCGGCTGTAGAATTTCACATCCAAACATCCAAACATTGCTTTAGGAATAACAATAGATTTATAGATACTATAGCTAGATAAGGGATTAAGCCCATTTACGTGTAGTCCTTCCTTAATACGCCCGAAACATGTCCCCCTTACTTTTCAATCAATATGTTTAGTAAGTATAGAAGAGTCATAGTATGTATTGCATAATATTCCCAAATGATTATATTCCTCTTTTTCATAAATAATTTCATTACCCATGATCCATGAACTTGTTGTTGTTACGTTTTTATGCAGTACATGTATATAGTGATAATGAGTTGACAATTCTTTTCTGACAATACAATTTATATTAGTTCATATGTTCATTAACTTATTAGTCGCCGTGCAGAATCCCGCGACTTCTATTTTTAATAGGTTTTCGGAAATGACATGGGAGGGGGGATTATTATTAGAAAGAAACACATTTAGATGTCTTGAACATATTACAATTGTGTTTGTTTAAAAACACTAAGTAATGACACATCTAAAATGAAATAAATATTCCGATGTTTTAGGTATTTTCAGTTTCTTTATTTTGACTCGCATTTATGTTTTTTTGTTTTATTTACGAAGACAAAACAGCCCCTATTAGCTAGACTGAAATACTTTATTTTACACTATATACTACATGTAATCAAAAGGCGATAACTACAAACCTTTACGTCGCACAGTCTAATTATTTGTTTACATACCAACTGCGTAGATCAATCTCCTTTGCAGAGAGCCGCTCTTTACACTCACTTACAAATTGTAAATCATAGGTGATTTAAAATGTTTATTTGGTTCGAAACAAATGAAGAAAAGAACAAACAGAGATAAAACTGGTTTTAATAGAAAAATTACTTTGAACGAACACTCTCTGCCTATAAAGAGAGTTTCAAGAACGACATCTCTGCGAATAAGAAAGAATCGGGTCTTTCGTACAAAATTATTTCGTCCTTGACAATTTTAAATGTGTCATTTAATTCCCTAAAGGCATATTGCTTCAGATCTGCATATTGGTATGCATCATTGACACAAGGGCGCTCATCATAATATAATTTTAAAACATGAGTAGTTTGTTATTTTCATTATAAAAAAGGAAGGAAATAATTAAAATAAATTAACATGTTGTAGGGCTCAGTTTATGTTCGAAATTAAGTTTAAATTATACAACAATTTCAATGAGATGTAACTGTTTAGTTGATATTATATTTCGAAGGTGGTCTAATTTATAAATATTGGACTACATTTCAACATTTGTTAAAGTATGATATAATTAGGATGCCAAGCTAATATCATTTTGAGAAAAAGAGAAAACTCATGTCTTCAGCGATTTAACCCTTATCTCATTGTTTTAAAAGTAGATTGCTGCAAAGGTGTCCACTGTTGCCTTTAATAGAGGAAAGGTAAAATGACGTGCTGTTGCAAGCAAATCCTAAATTGTCTGTTTTGTGGTTTTATTGAAAAATAATAAAATTCAAATATTCTGACAAACATCTTGAAAAGTGTACGTGTAATTCACAAATCTTATAATTATTCCTTAATGAAAGCACTGTATACATACTAAGACTAATGATTGGCAAGATTACTAATTTCTATTACTGTTTATGATCAATAATTAGTTGGTTGTGTGTATGGTCAACCTACTTTGGAATGAAGATTGGTCATAAACAATGAAAGGCTTCAATTATCATTCATTTCGTTGACAAAACAATGCAAGTTATGAAACATTTTCACTTGACCCCACCCCTGATGTTCCAATATGCCCCTCAGTTGATAACTGTTTATTCAACTACTATGTATAACTGCAGTTTGGATTTCCGGCGATATTGATGCGTTGCATCAACTTTCTCTTGTCGTTAAAGATTTAAGTCACTCAAGCAATCCATGTAGTTTAAACTGAGCAATTTAAGACATACAACAAAAAATGCAAGATTACTAAACGCTTTGGCAGGCGATAAATGCTTTCCATCTAACACTCTTGGTTTTTTCCCCAGAGTGATCAGTTCGTGTATGATAATTCAACAGAAGTTGTGTATGAGAGTACAAATGAGCGTGTCAACAAAACCCTTTTGTCACCAAGGGCTTCTGAAATGTGTGCAAACAGCAAAGTCGTGAGTGTCTCGAGATCCTCGGCAACCAGAGGTTAGTATTCTATCTTGGTAACAAATATTCAAGATATATCGATATGTATCTGGTAATATCCGGAAGACGTTATTGTCTGAGGTAATCTATTCGAGGATCAGTCGGTTCCCATTTGGCTGTTTACGAAAATATAAAGTTACCATTTTTGACTACTTTTGTCAAAAGAATGGCTGCGCTTCTCAGTCAAAAGTCATTCTATGTAATTTTGTATAATGTGAATATCTTCAGATCGTAATGTATGTGCCCTTAGGAATGATTTTAATGTTACTACTTACCGTTACACAAAACGGTTTTAAACCCGTCGCCAAGCTATACCATAACAACAGACCACCTCGATGGCGGGTTCGATTTCCGGTCAGGTCATGTCTAAAACTTTGAATACGGTAATAATGTCTTTCCCTCCTTGGCGCTCAGGGTTGTTGAGTTAGCATTGTGACTGACTCGCTGGTGTAAAGATAAATGAACCAGTAATAATGGTAACTTACTAACGTGGTATTAATGAAAAAATGAAAGCGATGTAAAACACCATAAAAACAAATAAACCATAACAACACAGGAAAACTTATTATTTCAGATGCCAATCGGGTCCCGAGTTGACCGTTGCTTGTAATATGAAAACAAACATATCCTAATTTAATTGCATAGAACGACAACGGTAGACGGATGTTTGGATCTTTTCAACAGTGACCTGATTTCTATGTTTTTAAAGTAGAAATGAATATGATAATCATAACTACTTCATTATATTAATACAAAAATATTCCTTCCCTGCAAACAAAACCTGTTTCCTGTTTGGCCATTGAACTACTCGTACACATGTTCAGTCACTTAAAAATAACCCCACTTTCGAATTGACAGGTCATCGGTAGCTACTATTTTAGGACAAATCGAAACATCTGTCTACCGATGTAGATTAACTAGTGACGGTGTAGTGTTTATAAAATTATACATCCAACTTCTTTTTAATTACAGATGAATCATCGCAACGGATTAAAAGAGCGTGTCGATACAGATCGGTAAAAGTATGTAGGACAGAAAGTTATAAAAGGTGTTCCGAAACGTGCAAAAGCGGGTGGTGGAGTAGACGTCGATGCCACAGAACATGCAAAACGTATTACAAACAAAAATGCGAAACCAGGACTTACAAAACTTGTAGTTAATTAAGCATAACAGACTGGCGTTACCCGGAGTTATAACTACATCATATTTAACCCTTTCCTACAAAACGACACATCTGCAGCAGACGACTTTGAAAGCATATTGACGAAAATGTTGAAAATCTTTTAAGAAGGAGAACTGTTTATCTTGAGGGTCTAAACTATTCTACGTGTTCTCATAAGGAAGTAAGAAACTGACAGAAAAATATCAAAGAACGATAATTGAATAAGAGTGCTCTTAAATTCAATTTAAGCCTCAGTTCAAAGAGAGTCGTATTCCACGAAAATCAACCATGTCAAGTTATTACATTTATTGATAATATAAGCCTCCGTCTCAAAATATTTTATAAAAGATCAATAATAAATTATGTATCCACCATATTATGTCGTTGTTATTCAATTTTTTTATTTAAAGAATACGATATACAAAGATACAAATATTAGTTGTTTTCGTTTTGGAATCAGAGCTCGTAAGAAAATAAAAGTCGTCGAAAGATGATCCATTATTATACCAACTGAAATGAAATTACTTACGCTGATTAGAGTATTTTGGTTATAAAATGTTTGATATTAACCAATTATCAACAAATAATAACATCATTGTTGGAAATTGATTGACAATATATGCATATTCTACTTACTACAGGAATGTTGGTACGTCGAACAATTCCAATACCAAACATATGGTTAAATATCTGAATTTCAAGAATTCTCTTTTATATATATATAAGGTAGATCTAATACGCAGTAGCGATGGTTTAAAACTATTACAGTGCTGACATCGACTAGATGAATTAATATTACTATGTCAATTATGCGAAAAATATCCATAAGTGTCTCTGCTAAAGTAAATGGATATTTAAAACCCAAATGTCAATGGCAGAATAGCGGGATGAGATATAACCGTTCGTCTGATAGGATAGTTTAGAGACGTCTGTTTAGAAAGAATGTAAAAATGGTGGTGAGGGAGCAACAGTATCATTTTTCAATGTAAATTAACGAATGAAAACTCAAGTAAAAGATTCAAAGGACATCATTTGTTGTTTTTTATTTTCTATTTGCATTACAAAAAGATAGATAAATCTTGAGACGAATAGAATAACATTATGTTTGTCATTGCAGAAGCCTGTAAAATGTTTCCCCGCAATATATTAACTATGCACACCATATATGATTATGTAAATTATAAAAACATCAATTAACGGTGACTTTGTTATGTATTATTTCTTTTCGTCATACACGTCGATTGAAAAATTTAGCAATAGAATTAAGATCAATTGAAATGTAAATAGACAATTATAACAACAACATATATCCCTTATGGTGTCTTTTTAACGTTTTACCATTTTGGCACTGAGGTGCGGTCTATTGTTATGTGGAATTTTGAAAAGCATACATCATTGGGCTCCCTAATTTTAAACGGAAATACATAGTAAAGTCGAGAACAAGTCTTCAAAAATTTATTTCTATAAGAACATCCATTTAGTAGTACCAAACATCAGTAAATAAATAGATTATACCTACGAATAAGATACTGTATTCCTTCACATATAAATCATCTATTTTATGGGCAAAATGCCCATAAAATAGATGATTTATATGTGAAGGAATCAAGTTATGTCGAAACTGCAGAACACCTGTTTTGGGAATGCAGAAATACGCAATTAATGTGGAATTAATTAATAGTGTTACTTAATACCAATATCTATAAAATGAACGTTTCAATTAAAGGAAATTTGTTTCGGAAGTCTTAAAGGTGGAAAGGATAATGCAATTGTTAATCATATACCATTATTCTTATGAAACAATATATCTTTAATACGAAACAAATAAATACTATACCTATACCTAACATGTCTAAAATTAGGTTAAAGAATAGAATCAAACTAGAAAAAGAAATTGCTGTATACAAAGGCCAATTAGAGATGCATGACAAAAATGGAGAAAGTTTCTGGATTTTTAAACAAAAAAGAAAAGATTATTGCACATTTATCTCAAGATGTTTAATTGTTCACACAAACATTCAGTTAAATCACAGCTCCCTTTCTTCTTCCATCTCTCTTCCTTTTGTAACTTCTACAAATCATCTTTTCCATTCTAAACTTTGTATAGAGTAGATTTTTTTTTAAATCAAGCTTTAAAAAAAAGTATTTATATCAAGAATGCATGATACAATACACAAAACAGTTCCGGCTTGAAGTTTAAACATATATTTAGATTTTTTTTTTATTGTATGTATTTTATGTAAAAAAACACCAGAATATCTGAATTTTCAAAAATAACGTTGACAATGTAAATTATTTATGGGGTATTTATGAGAGGTGAAAATAAATGTGCATGCAGTGATACGTGTACAATGTTTCTATCAAAATCGTATGAATATATTCAGAAGCAATATTGGAACGTAGTTAAGATTGCTGTAGCCAACACATATTGAACTATTTTTTACCTAAATGCCAATCTGGATTGGGGTTATACTAAATCAAAATTATATATATGGGTCAGAGTATAGGTAAAGTAATGGTTATTAAACAATCGATCATGCTGAGATCCCAAGTTAGTTTGAACGGTATGGAGTAATATTCTCCTTTTGCCACGATGTTTTCAAATGTCTTCTGCCGCACATATTTCAAATGCAGTTGGGTAATGCCTCAGTAATGTTTGATCTACGATAGCTATCTTGCACGATTTAACCCTTTCCTACATTCAGTAGAGCAGCTGCAGGCGGCTTTTAAAATATATACAAACAGTTGACATTTACTCAATCTTCATGTTTCTTTGTATATTTGGTGAGGTGCATACGTGTAAATGAATGTAAAATACATAGAACATAGTGGCAACCTTATTTCCAAATGGATAGCATTTAAAATGGCTCCCTTTATCATTGAACAGATATCAAATAGTATGCACTGTGTATCCCTTTCCCATATACAACAGATGATACAATGTATCTAAATCGTCCGGATTCTAAGCTAAGACAATCTCTATATATGAAAAATAATATTGAATAGAGTTGCCGTAAATTGAGAAATTACTCCTTTTGCCACAATGATTTTAAAAGTCGTCAACTACTTATGAATCAAAATGTGTCTGCATGTGTGAAAGGGTTAACATATACTTACTTCTATTTTTACTTTTGTAAATGTACCTTCATTACTCAAAATAAACTTTATACATATTTAACAATTTATATTTTTATTTAATTTCTCCAAAAGCCTAATTAGATTCATCTGCAGCAAAAGAACTTACCTCTTTTCAATAATCATATTTTCGTGTACGGAGATTGTTCAAGCCTAGATCTTTTCAAAGTCATCTTCTGCAAATTTGTCAAATGTGGTAAATGGTTGAGACTACTGCACCTACACTCTTACAACAGGACTCTATTAACCCTTTCCCGCATGAAAACGTTTAACATATCTGGACAAGAGTGAAACAAATCCCTGTAAGTTGAACACATTGTGACAAATGAGGAACTGATTATTATGAGCCTCTTCTCCTTTGACACAATGCTTTGTTCAGAAATTACACGTAAGTAGGAAAGAGTTAAATGAACCCTTTACCATATGCAGACACATTTATAGCAGCTGCTTTTAAAAATATTGTGTACACTTTTGATATCTATCTTAGTTTTCCTTTGGAGATAAAGATTTTAGAATGGATGTTTTCGAATGGTACTGCCCATATCTGCCTATTTAATATTGTCCATATAAGGTAGAACGATACCACCACAACACGTTTTCCACTTTGTTTTATTTTTCTTTTGAAAGTGACTTGTAGGCCAATGGGGCCTATTTATTTATTGGGATTCGCAAGGTATCCCTTATTGTCAGGATTTTCCGTCTGTCTGTGAGTGTGTGTCCACATATTTGTAAAGCGACGCTCCAGTCCAAACCGACGGGCCGATTCAGATGAAACTTGGTGAACAGGTGCCATAGGGGCTCAGGGTGTGCGCGTTTGAATTTCGTTACTATGCAGCTAGCAAAACACCGCTTTTAAAAACCCAAACAATTTTTCTATCTGAATGTGGAGAACTGAAACATCGGTTATAGATACTTCGAGATATTTCGAAAAAACGTATCTGTTACGATTTTTGATTTAGGCCTTTGTTTTCAAATGGTAGCCTTTCAAAGATAGGGTAGTTTTACAGTCGTTTTTGACTTCAATCGTCCCTAGCGCTGCAGTGGTAGTATTCGATAGCGATTTTATTACACCATCTCATAGAGCTATTCAAGAGCTACAAAAGGTTCTATTACGTCATTGACCTCCGACCTCGGGTTTCCGAGCAAGAGCCGGAAGTTTGCAAAATACGCAAAGGTGAAAATAACCAAGGGGAAACGGTTGAGTGTAGACGGGTGCGTCTTGGCATGTTGATAAAACATGGTTGGTCGACCAGAGAGTGTTATTACAAGGTGCACACTTTTTACCAGTGTTCACCAAGTCACCACAATAGTGACCCTATCACACTAGTTCTTCATATATATATTGATAGGCGAATCCCACGTCGCCTACCGGCTTGTGGGTGTTATTTATTACTTTGTTGTACCATTGTTTTGTTGATGTACATACACAAGTTACTAAAATAAAATATTTACTAACTTACTTAAATGAACCCTTTACCACATGCAGACACATTTATAGCAGCTGCTTTTCAAAAGATTGTTACAAAATAGAAAAACTGAACATTTTCTCCTTTTGCTACAATGATTCTTAACTCTTATCCAATTATTCTAGTTCATGTTTTTAATGATATCTTCTGCATAATTGCACGTGGGACAAGATTAACTGTTAAGAAGCAACCAAATAAACGAAACAATGACAAAGATCTATACTGTTAAAGCTCTATCCTTGAAGTTTACAATCTTCAGAATAATGATTTTTAAATATTTTGATTGAATGTCACTGATTTCTATATACATACCAGATAAGCACATAAATAAAAGTGACAGAGGGACCATGGAGCAGTGATCCATTTTTAGTGGCCTGATGGTCTTTCCATCCAGAGATCTGGGGTTCAAATCCCAGTCTGTGTACTGGATCTTTTTGTGCTTTTAAGTGTCCCCCATTCAACTAGAGGTTAAGTACTGGTCCTTACCAGGGAAAATATCCTCGCGGATATCGATGCTTTATATTACCCATCTCTATAACTGTGTTTGGAGACTGATGACTCATGAAGAGCTATTTCTTCTTTTCCCACAATGTTTTCAATTATATTTAGTTAGTATTCTTTCATCCAAATAGTTTCCACACATTTGCCTAAATTGTTCAAACTAGTCTGCTGTAGAATAATTCTATCTTGGAAATGGTAAACCTTTTCCCTTGTAAATCTGACATTAGATGACTGTGAAGACCTTAATTAACTTTCCTTATTGCACACCTATGCGACATCATTGGTAAAGGAGAATAATTGCTCAAAAGGAGCAATTTCCCCTTTTCCAATAATGTTCTTCCTCCAATTGTTTCAGAATCCTATATGAATAGATAAACAGGAAGTATATCACTGTTACTGCACTCTTATGTTATTAGAATCCTATAATAGAATAGACACAGATGGTTTACAGAAAAATCATAGCTTGAAGGTAGTGGTAGATACATATATATATATATATATATTCATTATCATTTGGTTTAGATTTTTTTTATTTACATAAGTGCGTTCACATTACAAAATGTTTAATAACATACATTGTATATTGTGTCAATAACAATAATTGACCATGATGGATCTATCTGGCTCACCTGATTTTATAGAACTTTCAATAGTTTTCAATCTAAATATATGGCAAACTAGCCTGCCATGTTTCTCAATGGGTCAAATTGAACGGTCTTGGTAGAGGGTCACTAAAGAAATATTTGTGCTACATTCTTTGTAAATCGGCTCAGCATGAAGGTTTTTAAGTTTTAACTATATACATATAAGAAAAACATACCTCAGCCCTAAGTCTCCGAGGTTTTGCACTTGCTTGGTTGAGGGTCAACCAAGGTATTTATGTTCGAAACTAATCTCGAACCGGGTCTATTTTTTTTGACAAGAATATTTTTAAAGTTTCACTATAAATACATATAAGGAAAACAACCTCTGCTCCTTGGTGGCCATGATTTTGCACATATATTAATTTGAACCGTTCTTATAGATGGTTACCCAAGGAACATTTGTGCCAAACTATTTTTAAATCAGGCAAGCAATTTTGGACAAGAAGTATTTAAAAGTATTGGCTGTTTCCACTTTTTCTGAGGCTGCAGCAACCAAAGTTTTACATATAATTTAATTCTTCAAACAAATTTGAAAGAGCAATATCTAAATATTTCTGTGAAATCATTATAACATTGGTCCATTGGTCAAGGAAGAGCAGTATTTGTAGTAAACTGTAAACAAACAGACAGATGGAGGGACGACAACCCAGGACAGTGAGTGATCCCAAGAGCCCAGCCCACTCTTCGCACTCAGATTCACTTTCTTCACTGTTCAATTGTATTTTGCCAAACACGTCGCATTACATATCTCTCTAAATATCCAGAGCAGAATGTAACAAGAATGCTTAAAGGCAACCATGTAACACCAACCAATGTGTCTGTAAGTGAAAGACATACAAACGGACAGACAACATTGAGTGATCAACCAATATGTCCGTAAGTGAAAAACATACAGAAAACAACAGAGAAAGCGCTCCCCATATCTCATCCTGCCAAGGCAGGCGAAACACAAATATTCACAGATTAACCCTTTCCCTCATACAACAATTCTGCAGCAGACGACTTTGAACATACTTTGTCAAAAAATGGAAAATCTCTATAATGGATAACCTATGACTAAAAGTGGAAAACATTGTGGCAAAAGGAGAAATTGCTCGTGTTGAGCAATTTCTTCTTTTGTCACTATGTTTCAACATGTCATCTGCTGCAGAGGCATCACAAAGCCTCTATATGAGGGAAAGGAAACAATGGAAACCCTTTGTGTTAGATCTCTGAAATCTCAATAATCAATATCGTCATATCCCATTATAAATAGGTCAAAATGCAGAGCTCTAGATAAGGGGCGTTAAATCCTTTATTGATTCTTAAACCCTATGATGTGAGTACTCCTAAGAATCATCTCTCTTGAGACAATTGTTTTGAGTACTATACATAGGGTTTTTGTTGGACATTAACCCTTTCCCACATACAACAGACTTGCAGCAGAAGACTTTGAAAACATGGTGACAAATCCTTGAAAAATCTCCATAAATCTCCATAACTGTTAAATAAAGTTGAAAACATTGTGGCCAATGGGGAACTTGCTCATCGTGAGCAATTTCACCTTTGGCCACAATGTTTTCAAGAGTCGTCTGCTGCTATGCTGCTATGCTGGTGTGTGGAAAAGGGCTCTTGACCCTCTCTCCTTATCTAGACCTTTGAAAAAGTTAACCCCTAATGTTAACCAGGGGGACAGGCTGTTTCCTAGGTTGTGATAGATGGATGGGCTCCATTCACTCGCTCTAACTTTTCAAAATGTTTTCTGGCATTCTTGATGTTTATCAATGTTGCTGCTGAGGCTGAAAAAGAAACAAATGTAACACATTTTCCATAGTTTTGCCCTGATATCATCATAGTTGACAGCAGAAAATCTGTTGTACATTTTGTAATTGGGGAAAGGTTTAATGAAGTAGAAAATATTATAGCACTTAACATTACATTATGTATCTATTTCTTATAGCACTTTAATATCATTACATTATGTATCTTATTTCTTCAAAACATGTCTGCTGCAGATTCATCAAATGTTGTACTCTTTCCCTATTAATGACAACATTTGAGAAAATGTGGGAAAATGATAAATTACTTAAAAGCACTCTTCTCACTCCCTCTATGGTTGCATTTTTACATGAAAATCACACTTCTGTTTTTCAAGATATGAAAGGGTTTTATCAAGGAAGTTGCAAAGCAGTCAACTCTCGTTATTTATATCACAATAACACAATACAATACATGTCATATGCATTGATTGTTGTGTTGATAAATCTGAACCTAAACATATAACAGTACAGTTTATACACAATTTCAGTTCAAGGTGACATATCTTTGGTGTTCCTTAGGCAATCTTAGTGAAACTAGCTTTGTGGCATTTCCATATGTTGGTTAATATTTCCACTAAGTTTAATGAAATCCCCCAACCATTCTTTCATTTAGAGGGCTATAGACAGACTGACAGATGACACTAAACCCATATCTCATCTAACTTTGGCAGAGGATAATGAAACAATTTGAGCCGTCCCACGAGAAAACGAACATATTGGACTCTGCGTAAAGTCCCAGATCAGCCTATGCATGCCGTGGAGACTTACCCGGATAGACACTTTTCGCCTCCTGTGGATTTTCTGTTAGGAATCATTACTCTATACCTCTATCCCCCTGAGACGGAATGTGTCGGCCTGGATCAGTCTGTGTGGACTGTGCAGGCTGATCTGGGTCGATACATTACGCAGAGGCCATAACGTTGGTTTTCTTGCGGGACGCCTCATTTTGTGAGTGAGAGAAAGAGCAAAACTTACGTATTCCAGGGTCAGACATGATTACCATTACATAGGTATTAGGCGTGAACACATCTATGAAGGCCGCAAAATGTGAATTCCGTATCTCCATACTCTGAAAGGAGGCTGCCAGCTTACTGCAGCTGAGTTTAAACTGTTTGATAATGTTACTGATCTTCTCAACTTTGTGGATATCCCGATGTTCCTTTATCTCACAATGTGAGATTACCTTACAAAAGATTCAATTATTGATGTATATCTAGTATAACCTGTATATAAATGTTTTATAAATACCAGTATAATTAATATATTTTTCATTACCTAACATGCTGCATTAAGAATTTCCATCATGGAAAACGTCTGATTAGCGATAACATTTACAATCATTTTGTTAGTTTTAAACCATATCTTTTATAGTTTAGGGAACCAACCTGAGCATGAAAATTAACTCTTTCCCAAATACATATAGGTTAAGATATGGAAAACTGCAACAAAAGAGAGTATAATTATTGAATAGAGCTGAAAATATTTAAGCATAAGGGGAAATTTCTCTATTTGAACATTTTCACCATTTCCAACAATAATATCAAAATTTGTTAACATTGTAGCACTCTGGCCAGCTACATCAAATTGTTCACGAGGAAAACACAGGTAAATAAACGAGATCGTATAGTGATACATTTATTTATTTAAATAGGTAAACTAGAGTCTCACGACTCTCTCTCTCAGGCCTGTCCATCCTCTCTACCCTCCCTAGAGCACATGCCTCTCCTCCCTCTTTCTCTGCATGTCTCTCTATCTATCCAAATGTCTCTCCCTCGCTTCCACAAAAACATACATTTATATACTACAGGGCTGGCGCCGTATACACGTGATATCCCGTATATAGTTATACCCTCATTGATCTTATATCTCACATGTATACCTCTATACCTCTACCCTCATTGTGTTACAACATGAGTGCATGTGGAAAAAGGTTAATCAAGAATTGAAATAATCAGAGTTCTAGATAAGGTTTTTTTTTGACTTTCTAAAATCCTTATTTTACCCTCTAACCCTATGTTGTAGGTACTCATTGAGACGATTATTTTGAGTATCCACATCATAGGGTTAGGTTGGATAATAAGAGAGATACTGTGGGGAAAAGAGCTGAATACAATGTACTACTCCGCATCTGGACCTCTAAAATAATTCTTACAGAATGCCAGGTTCAGTTATTGTCCTGGCCATAGGGCAGAAGCATGCCTCACTGGCTCTCTTTGTACAACCCTATCTTAACCCTTTCAGACGACATTGAAAATATTTTGTCAACAAATAGAAAAAGATCTCTATAATTGAATGGATAACCTATGACTAAAAGTGGAAAACATTGTGGCAAAAGGAGAAATTGCTCGTTTTGAGCAATTTCTTCTTTTGTCACTATATTTTTAAAAAGCCATCTGCTGCAGAGGCATTAAAAAGCGTCTATATGAGGGAAAGGGTTAAATGGTCCAGGAGAAAAAGGAGCAAAATGTAAAACTTAGCACTGTCTGACGAGTAGGAACATATGCAGCAGAAGACTTTTGAAAACATGGAGGCAAATGGAAAAAAAATGCTCATAATGAGCAATATCTCCATTTGTCACAATGTTGTCAATACTGTTTTATAATAAAACTTTCATTTATAGATATTTCCATGTTTCTTTTATCTATATGTTTTCATTTTGTCTAACTCTGAAAATATTAATCATGCAAATATTTGAGAGTTATGTCCCTTTGTTTTTAATTGCGACTAATTATAGTGCAACAATTTAATAGACTCAGAGAACAATGGACCTAGACACAGATCTGAAATTGTCAAATAACGAATGATGTACTGAATATTGATAGCCAATAAGTAGTGGAACATGTATGCAAATAATTTAAACAAATTACTCACCAAAAATGTGGCTTTTTCAAACAATAAAATTTCATCAGCATCTATAATTGATGTGAAGTTTGCCAGGTTCTTCTCTAATTCCACAACATTTGGAATCAACTGATATACAATTTAGGACCAAGCCTGAAAACAGACAAATATTGATGTTAACCTCCTCCCAAATGTAAACGCCATTTGACGCACCTTCATCAGACAATTTTTAAATCTGTTCAATAAATGTACTTTTTCCATATATTTGCTTTGATATTTCAAATCACAGCTGCTACAGATTTGTTGATATGGAAAGTACTTATCCTTTTCCAAAATGTAGATGCTTTCTGACACCTTTTGCAAACATTGTGGCAAAAGAAGCAAAAGTTCATAACTCTTCTCAGTAAATACCCTTTTATTTCTAGGTTTTTCGTATTTTTAGCCAGATGATTTCAAAGGTGTCTGCTGAATACTTGTTGTTCAAGGGAAAAGAAAGTTATAAAACAAGGCTTATTGTATACCATAATGAATATCAGATGGAACTACCATAATTTTAAATGGCATTGTGAAGCTGTATAGACAAAAATATGAAGGATGTGACATCATCAACACAAACCAATTTTGATAAACAAGGGGATCATGATGGTCCTATATCGCATATCTTATTTAATAGAAATTTCAAAGTTTTTACTCTAGTAACGAGCGCCTCCCCTGGTGGCCATGCTGATCAACAGATGAGCCGTTCCACGGGACAACCAACCTTGTCGACTCTGTGTAATGTATCAACCTGGATCAGCATAAGCATGCTATGCCACGCGGGCTAACCCAGACAGACACTTTTCACCACCTGTGGATTTTCTGTTTCAGGAATCATTACTCTATACCTCTATCCCACTGAGATGGAACGTGTCATCAGGGATAAACCTGCACGAACTGCGCAGGCTGATCCTGCGTCGATACATTACAAGTCCATATTGTTGGTTTTCTCGTGGAACAGCTCAGATCAGTACAATTTAAACAATCACGGATTAAGGTCATAAAAGTACATTTGTCATATTTTTTAAAAAATCAGGTCTATAGTTGTGGTCAAGAAGATTTTAAGTTAATACTACATTTATACACATATATAAGGAAAGCAAGCTCCAGCTCCCATTGGCCATGTTTTTTTAACAGGTTGGAATAATTTGAACACTTTTGGCAGAGGGTCCCCCAAGGAACATTTATGCATATCAGACTGCCCACTGAATCAACAAGGAATCCAATGTTGGTACTCATAGGGCAAAGTTCATTTAAACCTTTGACTTTGAAATTTATATCTCTCATGAAACATACCCGCAGACAACAACATTTGCTTGTGCGATCAAGATAAGGAGTGGCTCTTTTTCCCCACAATTTTTCATTTATCATTAAAGCAAACCCTATGTTGTGGGTACTCAAAAGAATCGTCCACTGAGACTTTAGAATATGCTAAACGCCCCTTATCTAGAGCTCTGGTTATGCCCTGGAAATATTCACTAATAATTAGGGATGGCACCGAATACCAAAATTAGTATTCGAATATTCGATCACAAAGTATTCCTTGTGTATTTATATTTCCGCTTAACCCGTGAATACAAAAGAAAATAATGTTAGTGAACAATACGTCAGTAAAGTGCTCAGATTTAAATTGATTGATCACTTGCTTAATCAAATTTTTTGCAAAACATGTAGTTCTGATTACCATGTACAAAACTGAAATACTGTTTTTTCAAAACATTGTGAAGGATGGATGTCCTTATTAGAGTAGAAATGTGGCACTGCCCATTGGTAGCAATTTAACCTTTCTCTTACTGTGTTATAACTGAAATATTGTTGAAAATGGGCATGAAATCTTCCCTGTATCGGATTTCTAATCAACATAAGTACGAAATAGGATAATTGCACGGCCAAAACGAAGGATATGTCTGATTGATGTATAATTAAACTAGAATTGTTTTTGTAAAAAACAGATGTCTCCCAAATCTAAAATCTCTCAAAACATTCCAACCTATAAAGCAGACAATGGGTTCTGCACATCGCCTTGATGAGGTGAACATGTGACCGAAGTTTCATGAAAGTCCTTTAAGCCGTCTTGAAGATATGGAGCGGACATGAAATAATGCCTCAAACCTTTGACCTTCAAGCATGACCTTGACCATGAACCGGTGTGGTCGAGACATGGGTTCTGCACATCGCCTTGGAGATATGGAGCGGACACGAAATGAAGCCTCAAATCTTTGACCTTCAAGCATGACCTTGATCTTGAACCGGTATGGTCAAGACATGGGGGTTCTGCACATCGCCTTGATGAGGGGAAAATCCTTCAAGCCGTCTTGGAGATATGGAGCAGACACGAAATAAAGCCTCAAACCTTTGACCTTCAAGCGCGACCTTGACCTTGACCCAGGATGGTCGAAACTTGGGTTCTGCACATCACCTTGATAAGATGAACATGTGACCCAAGTTTCATGAAAATCCTTCAAGCCATCTTGGAGATATGGAGCGGACACAAAAAAAGCCTCAAACCTTTGACCTTCAAGCGTGACCTTGACATTGACCCGGGATGGTCGAGACATAGGTTCTGCACATCACCTTGATGAGGTGAACATGTGACCCAAGTTTCATGAAAATCCTTCAAACAGTCTTGGAGATATGGAGCGGACACAAAAAAAAGCCTCAAACCTTTGACCTTCAAGCATGACCTTGACCTTGACCTGGGATGGTTGAGACATGGGTTTTGCACATTGCTTTGATGTAAACATGTGACCCAAGTTTCATGAAAATCCTTCAAGCCGTCTTGGAGATATGGAGTAGACACGAAATAAAGCCTCAACAATTTGACCTTCAAGCGTGACCTTGACCTTGAACCAGTATGGTCGAGACATGGGTTCTGCACATTGCCTTGTTGAGGTGAACATGTGACCCAAGTTTCAGGAAAATCCTTCAAGCCGTCTTGGAGATATAGAGCGGACACGAAATAAAGCCTCAAACCTTTGACCTTCAAGTGTGGCCTTGACTTTGAACCGGAATGGTCGAGACATGGGTTCTGCACATTGCCTTGTTGAGGTGAACATGTGACCCAAGTTTCATGAAAATCCTTCAAGCCGTCTTGGAGATATTGAGCAGACACGATTTCGGACAGACAGACAGACATCAAGGACAAAAACAATATATATAATTGCTCATTTTGACAGATGTATCCTTTTGTCACAATGATCTTAAACAATGTCCGCTTCAGATATGCCAATGCATCTGCACGGGGGAAAGAGTTTTGTTTACACTAATCAATATTATTATTCTGCACTAAGAGGAAGCATGTACTAGTAGTTGCAGTTTTGTCTACTAACCAACTACTAGCTTGAAGTCAACAAAAAACAAAACTTGATTTAAAGTCTAAGTATCAAGAAAGAACTGCATATAATCAGTGCATATATGAGCCAGTGTTGCGCATATAATCAGTGCATATAAACAATGTATATACGAACCAAACCATATAATCAGTGCATATTGTATGAGCCAGTGCATGAGAAAAGGGACAAGTAAGGTTTTTTAACAGTGTACATTCCGATCATCTTGTCCACTTGCTCACGTCTTTTCTGAATATACACAAGTTGATAGAATCTTCTTACAAGCTTGTGTAAGTTATATTTGAACAGTGCAGATTTTGTTCAGTCTGTGAGGATACACAGGCCGATCTGGTCTATACTGATCATAACAGCCAGTGTGTAACTTTTCCCATGCACATAATTTTACAATACAAATTGTCTTGGAGTGATTATAGCCCATTTTATTTTTACTTCTTTAAACAAATCTTTACTTCTACCGTTCACCCTTTCCCTCATATAGACGTTTTTTGACAGCTCTGCAGCAGACAGATTTTTGAAAAGATAGTGACAAAAGAAGAAATTGCTCAAAATGAGCAATTTCTTTTTTTGCCACAATGTTTTCCATTTTTTAACATATGTTATCCCTTTAATTATAGAGATTTTCTATTTTTTGACAAAATAGAATTGTCATATGAGGGAAAGGGTTAAATTGACTTACACAATTCTGCTTTATGAAACAAACTTGATCTAGATGTCTACATATTGATTTCAAGTTTGACATGTAACTTAAGAAATGAAAATGAAAAATGTTGAAAATAAAACAAAACAAAGTTTAAATACTAGTTGCAGCAGATTTGGAAATATTTCAAGAAAAAGAAGAAAAGCTTTATGTATTATTGCTTCCTTATCCAGCCATGTGTTTTGGCTCTGTTTCTTCATTTCCAGTTGACTAAGCTTCAACCTTAACCATTTCCCACATACAGCAAATCTGGGACAGACTACTTTGAAAACATGTAGTCAAAAACATAGAAAATCCCTATAAATAAAGGTATCATTACTGAAACAAGTTGAAAATATTGTGGCAAAAGGAGACATTGAGCAATTTCTCCTTTTGTCACAATATTGTCAAAAGTCGTCTGCTGAAGAGGCGTTGGAAAGGGTTAAATGAACTGTCTCACAATGTTGGGGTCAATGAAGGTCAAGCATAGTTTTGTGCTAAATCCATTTATGTATATTCAGCTCCACATTTCATTTATGCTTAGAGGTTCATTATAAAAAGCAAGTCTGCTATTAAATCGTGTTAAGAAAACAGCATAGAAAAAGTTCGGATTGCTCGTTTAAGCAATCCAAACTGATGCTACGCTATTTTCAAGAAATGTTCCAGGAACCTGATCCACTTAAGAGATTTATTTGAATTATAAAGAGTTCACTGTATATATAAGATCTGATATTCGTTGTCATTTCATATTTCATTTAAGCGAGTCTTTGGCGAGCTTAATAACACATTTCTTGGCAAGCTTAATAAAACTTTATGAAATGACAACGAATGTCAGATTCTTTTTATCTCATGACGAAACACAAAAAGAAAATCAGTTTTTCGCTGACAGGAAATAGTCCAAACATGTAATACTCAATACACTGTTAACTAATCACACACAAACATATTTTTATGACCGATAATGGTCCCTTTACCGCGTCCATCTATCATGACGTTTGTTTTTAGTGGATACACGTTCTCAGCCATTTTGTAAACATTCATGGATAAATACAAAAATAGTGATTCGGTCATGTTATATTACACATGTGACATATAAAGAAATACGTAATGGGTGTATTATATCGGATACAAGCATTGTCATGGGATAAAAATCATTTCAGCGTCTTTAGTTTTTGGATAATAGACTGTGTGCTTATCCCTTTGAAACATTATACGAGGGACAAGTTTAACCCTTTCCCTCATACGGCAATTCTGCAGCAGACGACTTTGAATGTATTTTGTCAAAACATAAAAAATCTCCACAATTGAATGGATAACCTATAACGAAAAGTAGAAAACATTGTGGCAAAAGGAGAAATTGCACGTTTTGTGCAATTTCTTCTTTTGTCACTATGTTTTCGAAAAGCCATCTGCTGCAGAGGCGTCTGAAAGCGTCTATATGAGGGAAAGGGTTAAAAACTTACCAAATCCCTCTGGTCATCTTGAACTAAATCCATCTTATGTACTAAACAAAACACTTTTGCTTCCGGCGAGTTCTGTAAGATGGCCTCCAAACAGGACTGATAATAATGCATATCTTTCTCCAGTTCGCGACTCTCAACATCAAAAACATAAATCAACACTTCTACATTTCTGAAAATATTGTCCCTCTGACTGGCAAAATAATTCTCCATGAAGGCTTCTTGTCTGAAATGACAAGATTGTGTTGTATTTTAGCCTCCTTTCAACAATTTTTCAGTTATATTATACATTTCCTGCGTAAGTCGCTAGTACTACTCGTAATGCTAACAAAACAATAGTATTTTGTATGACGCGGTCAGGATTGAACCCACAACCTCCAATATCAAGGCAGCACTCACCCAATATCCTAGAGGCGGTCCCTCAGAAATGACTGATTGGGTCCATACGTCATCACTTATTATTTCGATAACAAAAATATGAATCTTCTTATCGACTTAACAAAACAGATAATTTTGTTATTTTAATGATGTCCATATACTATGCTACTGTGAATCATGTATCAGAGACGAAAAACAGTGATTCAGACATACAGTGGGCTTGATTTCTATTATAATCAGGGTTCGTTGTAGGTTTTTCCAACACCCTGGACTCAAGCACTGATTAAATCTTCAGAAAGTATACAACGTTTGACAATCAATGTAAAATAAAAAGTTAACCTTTTCCCTCATACAACAAATCTGCAGCAGAAGACTTCAAAAACATACCAGAAAATAATTGGAAACTACCTTCAAAAATGTTTTAACTAGAATTGTTTTTGCAAAAAACAGATGTCTCCCCCTCAAATATCTGTCAAAATCTCTCAAAACATTCCAACCTATAAAGCAGACAATGGGTTATGCACATCGCCTTGATGAGGTGAACATGGGACCCAAGTTTCATGAAAATCCTTCAAGCTGTCTTGGAGATATGGAGCGGACACGATTTGGGACAGACAGACAGACAGACAGTCGAGACATGGGTTCTGCACATCGCCTTGATGAGGTGAACATGTGACCCAAGTTTCATGAAAATCCTTCAAGCCATCTTGGAGATATGGAGCGGACACGAAATAAAGTCTCAAACCTTTGACCTTCAAGTGTGACCTTGACCTTGAACCGGTATGATCGAGACATAGGTTATGCATATCGCCTTGATGAGGTGAACATTTGATCCAAGTTTCATGAAAATCCTTCGAGCCGTCTTGGAGATATGGAGCGGACACGATTTGGGACAGACAGACGGACAGACAGACAGACAGACAGACAGACAGACAGACAGACAGACAGACAGACAGACAGACAGACAGACAGACAGACATACAGACAGACAGACAGACAGACAGACAGACAGACAGACAGACAGACAGACAGACAGACAGACAGACAGACAGACAGACAAACAGACAGTCGAGACATGGGTTATGCACATCACCTTGATGAGGTGAACATGTGACCCAAGTTTCATGAAAATCCTTCAAGCCGTCTTGGAGATATGGAGCGTACACGATTTCGGACAGACAGACAGACAGACAGACCCCAAGGACAAAAACAATATATCTCCCCTATATACAGGGGGACGGGGGGAGACATAATAATTGAATGGAGTTGAAAACATAGGGACAAAAGGAGAAATTGCTCGTTTTGAGCAATTTCTTCTATTGTCGCCATGTTTTCCAAAAGCTGTCTGCTGCAGACAAGTTAGAAAGCATCTATATGAGGTAAAAGGTCTTTTGTCCCCATGTTTTCAAAAAGCTGTCTGCTGCAGAGGAGTTAGAAAGCATCTATATGAGGTAAAAGGTTAATGAAATATTGCTGGAAAAACAGCTAGAAGTCCCCTACTGGTTACTAGGGGATTAAATCCCAGATTGTTTACACTCGCCATTGACCTTCATCATCTACCGGTTACACTCACTTACATTCAGTTAGACATCATCTACCGGTTACCCTCACTTACATTAAGATAGACATCAACTACCGGTTACACTCACTAACATTTAGTTAGACATCATCTACCGGTTACACTCACTTACATTTAGTTAGACATCATCTACCGGTTACACTCATTTACATTTAGTTAGACATCATCTACCGGTTACCCTCACTTACATTTAGATATACATCATCTACCGGTTACACTCACTTACATTTAGTTAGACATCATCTACCGGTTACACTCACTTACATTTAGATAGACATCATCTACCGGTTACACTCACTTACATTTAGTTAGACATCATCTACCGGTTACACTCACTTACATTTAGTTAGACATCATCTACCGGTTACACTCACTTATATTTAGTTAGACATCATCTACCGGTTACACTCACTTACATTTAGTTAGACATCATCTACCGGCTACACTCACTTACATTTAGTTAGACATAATATATAAAGAATAATGATGATGTCAGCACCAATGACAGAATATTCAAATTTAAATTTAAATTGGTAATGCGCATCGAATAATGTTTCAAACTTCCAGATAGTTTTCATTGGTGTTTACCAGTAGATAAAAATCCCCAAATTTTGCAACAGTTGCACATAACACGTGATTACATTTTATAAAAGGAGCTCTGGTTGCAATCCCGGGCCAGATCGACTGCAGATGGTGTCCGCTAGAGTTAAAACTTTGTTCAACGCATACTGACGAAAAACGCCATCATGCAGCCCACTGTAACACTGGACGAGAAAACCAGGGTCCCCGTCGTACAACAACAGGTAGGCTTTATTTATAATAACACTCAAGTGCTTTGTTATCTAAGACATTACATGGTGTGTTTGGTCTTAGACATAACATGTTGTTGTTTTTAATTTAAGACATTACAAGTTTTTTTTTAAAATTTAAGGAAAGATATGTTTTGTTATCTAAGACATAACATGTTTTGTTTTTATCTAAACATTACATGATATTTTGTTTATCTAAGACATTACATGTTGTTTTTTATCCAAGACATTACATGGGTTTTTTATCATAGACATTACATGTATTTTTTATTTAAGACATTACATGTTTTTATATTTAAGACATAACATGGTTTTATTTATCTAAGACATCACATGTTTTTCTTTTATCTAAGACATTACATGTTTTTTTTTATTTAAGACATTACGTAGGTTTTTTATCTAAAACATTATATGTTTTGCTTTTTTTAAATCAAAAGTGTATGGACTCCAGCTTTCTATAAATTCGGGGTTCACGAGTCTGCAATTTACTTGATTTAGCTTTCCCATTATATTTCGAATTGTAAGGAGATGTTAATTTTTTTTTAGAATAACCGCATACT
This sequence comes from Serripes groenlandicus, assembly GCA_031761405.1. Classification (NCBI taxonomy): domain Eukaryota; kingdom Metazoa; phylum Mollusca; class Bivalvia; order Cardiida; family Cardiidae; genus Serripes; species Serripes groenlandicus. The sequence continues at coordinate 2,889,619 of JASEVX010000015.1, forward strand.
TTTTATTAACAATTTCAATTTCTTTAAAACACGGTAATGGCATCACATGTTTTTCTTTTATCTAATACATTACATGTTTTTTTATTTAAGACATTACGTAGGTTTTTATCTGAAACTTTACATGTTTTGCTTTTTTTAAATCAAAAGTGTATGGACTCCAGCTTTCTACAAATTCGCGGTTCACGAGACTGCAATTTACTTGATTTAGCTTTCCCATTATATTTCGAATTGTAAGGAGATATTAAAATATATATATAGAATAACCGCATACTTTTTATTAACAATTGCAATTTCTTTAAAATACGGTAATGGCATAATATTGGCTGCAAATGTCCATTATGAAAAACATAACATAGACCAGTTTGTAAAAAAAAAACCAGACATGGGGCCAGCATCTATAGGTTAGCCTGTTGTATCTGTTCCCTGAACATGGTCCCAGGCTTTATCGAGCTCTGGACCACTCCTCTATACATACAGGTGTAGGGGCCCCCATGTTACACAGAGGTTTGCCCCAACTTTTAAATTACACATATGTTACAACAACACTAGAGAACATGCAGCTTGCGAGCGTGTCAGGCCAGGGGAAAGGCCATTTTGATAACCCCAAAAAGCTTTCTTTTCTCCCCTGAACCGTCCCCTTAAAACGTAAATTTTGACCTTGCGCCAAAAAAGTAATGGCATCTTTGGATTTTGCACAGACTGGAATTAAGCCCTTCTTATTGTCTGACGAAAGAAATGAACCCTAATTCGCATAATTATTTTTTCGAGTCCTGTTAAACATTACAGCACGTTTAAAACTAAAGCTGAATATTTATGAAATATTATTATTTCTTATGAATGTCCACTGAATTATTATCTTATAATTGTTCACTGAAAACAATTTATTTGTGTGAATTTATGTCAGCTGTAGTAATTTTGTCCGAGATTCTCTTTATGTTAACATACTTTTTTTGCGCCTTGTATCTTCATAATTTGTCTGGTTAATTCTGAAAAGATACTAAGACTAGAAGTTAGAAACAATCTAATAATTTAAGTAAGGGGATGGGAGTGCATTAACTTTAAGATTTGTTTGTCTGGGTTTCCCTTCAAGAAATGCAGAAAAAATGAATCTGGTATTGGCAGGTGTACTGAGTAATTGTGGGTCCAAAGACTTTTTCGAGGGAGAGAACTGTGATAGGGGACTTTGGCAAATCGGGACCAGTAATATCCCTTGCAATAACAAAAACTTTGTTACAAATTGTTAAAACTTGGATTATAGAATATAAAAGTCCTATAATCTGTATTAAGTTGTGTTACTTAAGACGGTAAATGTCTGGTTATACAATCGCCAACGTGTTTGAATTTTCGGCGTTAAATATAACGAAGAATTTACATGTTATTGTTCATGCTAATTTTACGTATTTATCATTTTCGTAAAAGAAAACGATGATGATTTAATGTTTTTTTGACAGAAAAGAATTTCAGCATATTTGTTTTAAAAAGGCAATATAAATAGTCTATAAGCGGATTCTGAAACATGGCATTCAAATCGAGTTAGGATGTAGATGCATCCGTACCATACGTAATCAGAATCAACCTGGTGAAACTTTGGAAAAAACGATAATGTGAAGGCAAAGTTTTAAAAAGCAGAAACATTTACCGTTATTGAACACAAAAGATGTATAAAGATGGCTTTTTCTCAAGTTACCGAGGTTTCAAATTGTTTATTGTCACAAAGTAGGAGGAAAATATAAGATAAAACATCTGATAATAGCCAAACTTAAACATAATCAGAATAATTATTTTTGTTAGTTTATTTTGATATAATTTAATTTGTTAACCACATAGTGACAAAAGGAAACAAATGAAAATGCCGATCATCAAAACGATAATTTTGACACAAAATTACTTTTCTATTTCAACCATACACTTAAATAGTTTTAACACGAAATATATCAAATAATTTGCACGTTTATATAGCCTAGAAATAATACAAAAATTGATGACTTTAAGAACAGTTCCTTGGAGTTGAAGATTAGTACACCGTTTAGAATCATTTTAATGTTTTGCATCGGTGATATAGGTAAAAACAACGTTATATAAATAAATATACTTTGTTATTATAAAATTCATTTGATAACATTTCAGTCTTTATTGAAAATTGCAAAAAAAAGGTAATGATTTCAACCTTACCTTTAATTAGTTTTTGAACAACACATATCTTTTTTCCCCATTATTTGCATCGGTGCAATATGTAAAAACCAACGTTATTTAAATATTTAATCTAAAACATTGTTTGTTTTTTTTAAATATTTAAAATAAGATTTCATAAATTGGTGAAATTGCACAATAAAGGTGGTAAAAAATAATATCGATTATTTAGAAATAATAACATTGTCGTCACGTTCTCGGAATTCTTATATCTTTTACGCATTTTGTAGTTATGTAAATTGTATAAGTGCACAATTGTGATTTCTTTCTTTTATGTTTTATCTATGCATGATTCTGATTTGGGATCCATTTCACAATAAACGAACTAATTATACTTTGCGCAGGTTCCCACGGAAGTTTCTCCCAAAAGCAAATGGCTGAAATACGCTGGACTGTGTTTGCTGTTGATATTCCTGGCCACTGTCACCGTCTTCGTCGTGATGACATATAACAACACTAAGGTAACAAATGAAGCACGCCAAGCGTAAATCAACTTTTACAAGGGTTTGAAACGAGTAGCAAAGACTGTCAATGTGATTAATTGTTAAGTCGGCTTTTCTATAGACTGTGTGTATGACTGGGTGGAGATCCTGAGAAGACTCTGATAGTCGGGATTTCTGCTTTATGTAAAGATTGCCGAGATCTGATAGCTCCGTCGGTGGCGACGCGGGCTGCTGTCAACTCCAGGGGATCTAAATTCAAACCTCAGCTATGTCAACATTCTTTCCGACGTTTGGATATGTGATCTGGCCACCGTGATATAGACCGAATTTCGATGCTACATTAAAGATATCAGAACAGCAACAACAAAATTCGTTATCAGGGTAGTCGACCACGTGACATGTTTGCAAAGACACGCATGAATAAGGCGTAAGGTTATTACACGGCTGTTTGTTCATTTTGAAACATCAATTTTGCGGAAGCTAACCCTTCTTAGTACTTTAAAACACCAAAACTCGGGAAACAGTTCCCCTAAAATAAATCCTGGTCTGTTCTGATACATTTGGAAAGCATATATAACTAAGTAAAGGCATGCATCTTGTTTTATTTTTCAGGCGAGTGGACACAATGTTGACACGGATGTTACTGTCAATATGAATGGCGCCGAGAAAACAAAGCAGAGCGATGTTGTAGGTCTAGTATAGTTGTTCTCGCTTGGCATTACATTGGTAGCACTGTATTATCATGACTCAACTGCAGCAATTGACAGTTGAACAATTTGTAATAGATCATACATGTATTGCATCTTTATATTTACATAACATTGGTTAAAGAGCGTCGACTCCGATTGTTCGATATGTTATATAGACAGGTGTTAAGGTTAGAAGTGTTCATAAAAACCAATGAATACAAATAAAAGAAAGACATAACATTATGCGGACACATTCAATACCAGACTTACGTTAATATTATAATTTTCCGGTTTCAGGAGGTAAATGTAACGTATCACATTGCACCCAGCGGCGAGGAGATCAAAGAAAACATTGTTGTCTCGGACCAAGAAAAAGTCATTTCTACTCCAAAAGCAAGAATGATCTACGACTACAGAAGTGTACGTAATAAACAATGGCATAAATTCAAACTTTAAATACACGTAAGTGAACTTTCTTTACAGACGTGATGGGGAGAAACATGCTCAAATGGTTATCTTGTGATACCATGACCAGTTGACCTATTTGTGTATACACATCTAAAGGCAATCAGGTTTCTTGTGTTAGTTGGTTGAAAAACTGTTCATCAGGCTTGGAATGGTAATAATTATTCCTGAAAAGGAGCACTAGTCTTTATCGACCTTTATACTCGAACACAGTTTAAGCAAAGCCTACATGTTTAGACAAATGAGTCCTAGTTGGGTAATGTTGCATTTGCTAACTATGAAGACTGAGAAGGTGAGAGTTTACATACACAGTTGCACCAGAGCCTTTACTGTCCGACTGCAGGTAGTAAAGCCCTCTTTTGACGGATTTAATTACATCAAATCTAGTACCTTACCAATGTCTAAAAGGTGATGATGTATGTTCGTCTGACTGGACTTATGTACATGTAACGTTTGAATGTAAGTACAAGTTTTATTTTCAGGGTTACTTTATTACCAAATTCACCGACTCTGACGACGAAACCTGTTACGTGAACGAGTTCAACAAGACGGGCAGTATTGACGGTATCAGGGTCAATCTGGTGAAGGAAAATGTATGTTGTTCTATTTCTTTTATTGTATTACCTGACGATATTGACCTGATCCTGACCTTTGAGCAAATATCTAAAATATTATGAAGTACATTAATTTGCATTGACCGTTTGCTTCATCGAAAAACAACACATCATTGGACAAATAACAGATATGAGCAGTCCCGCGAGAAAACCAACATTGTGGACTCTGCGTAAAGTATCGCCCCGGATCAGCCTAAGCATGCCGCGCAGGCTTACCCGGATATACACTTTTAGCCTCCTGTAGATTTTCTGTTTCAGGAATCATTAATCTCCCTGAGACGGAATGTGTCGGTCCGGATCAGTCTACGCGGACTGTGCAGGCTATATTTTAAATTTGATGAAAATATATATAATACAAAAATGCATGCAATTGTCAATAGTATCACATTATACCAATACTGAGATTTATGGAACATTCTCACACTGTATGCAGTATTGAAATCGCTCATAATGATCATGAGTTAATTCGTCTTTTCTCACAATATTATTTATTTTATTTATCCATTAACCAATCACCTAAATTAACGTCAGTCAAGCTATACGTGTAGGTCAAACTCAGCAATTGAAGCCATAAACAAATAAGCAGGATTACTAAACGCGTTCACTTACTGGCATATAGGCAGGCGACAAATGCATTCCTTCTATCACTCTTGTTTTCCAGCGTGATCAGTTCGTGTATGATAATGCATCCGAAATTGTGTATGAGAGTACAGATGAGCTTGTCAACAAAACCCTCTTGTCACCAAGGGCTTCTGAAATGTGTGCCAACAGCAAAGTAGTTATGTTCTCGAGGACCCCGGCAACCGGTTGTTAGTATTCTACAATTGTAACCATCAATCGAGATTCCCTAGAGTATCCGGTTGACGTGATTGACCGAGGAGTTCTATCCGAGGGTGTTCATGATCAATCGAGCCACAATCTGCTGTTAACGGAAATATAACTTAGCCTTAAAGTTACAATTTTGGACTGCTTTCGTCAACAGAATGACTTCCCGTCTTAGGTTTCCAATCTCTATCCTAACCTATACCATAACAACAGAGGAAAATGTGTAACGGTCAATTTGGACATTTCCAAACCTCCGTCTACGGGCGTAGAATAATCACAATGTCCTATTTCGAATGTCAATCGGGTCCCAATCGGCTATTGATAGAGTTGACCGTAACTTGTAATATGCGAAATGACAACGGTAGATGGATGTTTTAATATGTCCAATTACTATGTTTAAGCTTGTTTTCATTGCTAGATTGAAATAAACCTACACTACTCAACACAACATACTTTCCAAGCAACTGACTGCTTTCTCACATATAATGTTAGCCCACTGGTGAAAGACAAATGACGCATGTCACAGTGACTTTTGTCAAACGTCGGAAAGAATGTTGGCCGAGCTGGGATTCGAACTCACAACCCCTGGATTGACGGCCGGCCTGGCTACCGACTGAGCTACCGGGGCTCAGGCAAACGGTTAAAAGATTATGAGATCAACCATGATTGACAATATCTATTATAGAGGAACCTATATTTCAAGCGAAATACAAATTTCATAGAAAAATATTTTCGGATTGGATAGTGATTAGTTCTTACGAAGATTTGATATCAATGACAGTTTCAACGTTTCAGTCATAAATCCGTCTTCTGTGGCTTTCATGATACGTGTACGTTTAGATTGCGAGCAGACATGCATTGTCTGGTCTAGATCTTCTCTGGTGGCAAAATGCGATTGGTCGCCAATATAAGCATACTTCTTTTCATTTCACAGATGATTCCTCAAAGCGGGTCAAAAGAGATTGCTCCTACATATCGACAGAATCATGTCGGCCTGAAAAGATTGTAACATATTACCAAGTGTGTAAAGGAGGGTTTTGGGGTAGAAGGCGATGCTATACAGAAAGCTCCTGGATATACACACAAGTCTGCACAACCTATAAGTACTTGAGTTGTAAGTTCTAGGGCTGCCACGATATATTGCAATACAGTGGAACCGTATTGTGATACGTACCACAATATATTGCTTTATTTATGGATTGATTGGATTCTATGATTATTACAACTTGGAACCCTTTTTAACAATGTATTTTCATTTTAATAACACAAATAACAAATAACAAATAATAGCACATGTAAAAGATAAAATCACTTCATTTTAGTGAAAAACATAAACAAAATAAAAAAAACTTGAGAACTTAATAAACTGACTAGAATGAGTGTTCACTAGGCCTAGTGTTCACTGTTTATTAGCCTAGGAGAGTAATTCAGCATGAGTTTATTTGTCCTAATTGGCAAACTAGGCACAGTTTAAATGCCAGAGTTGTTTCTAAAAATATAAGTTTATCAACAATATCAGCATTTAAAGACGCTCTTTGTGCTGTTATAATATCTCCTGCTGTAGAGAATATGCGTTCTGAGGGAACAGAAGTGCCTGGTATGCACAACCGTTCCCTTACAAGATTAGCCATCAGGGGGGAAATAAGGAGAGCAATAACGTTTACTATTTGTATTGTGTAACCTACTAACCTTTATATTCTAATGCGTACATTGTTCCATTTATAATACTATGTGTGTAATTGACATTTGTTTTGTAAATAAATGAATTGAATTGAATAAAGCTTATTATATAAAAACGATTTTAAGTATTTTCGTTTATTGACCTGACTGTGAATTTTCACTTGGAATAGCAGTCTGGTCCACATCCATCGCAACAGGAAGCTGGAGAAGCTCTGGCTCAGGATCAATTGTTCATAACTGTACTATTATCAGAATAACGCCAACAATGTCTTAGCAACAACTGAGACCAAACAAACTAAGCAACTGACATAACTCTTAGGACAGACTGCCTAATCTGTCCTTAGCTATACCGTCCAATGATCACTTAGATATTTTGTTATAACTTGCCAAGATGTTTTGAAAGTCATCTGCTGCAGATGTGTAATATGTGGGCAAAGTGTTAAACGCATCACGTGAGCGGAAGAAGAGTCACTACCCATTTATTTTGAAATATTCACGAAGCGCCCTACTTACACGAGTTTATATGTTTAACCTAAGAGTTTCTATACCAACACGCGCTCCTCTACACTTTATTATGTAATTAAAACATGTACTTGTCATTTTGAAAAACATATGAAATATTAATAACGACCATAGAAATACGTGTCTCGTAAAACATGTGCAAACATTAACAGCGATATTATTACCAGTTCACGTGTAAACACCATCCCCTTTATGAAATCATTCTAACAAAAAAAGGCCGTCGGAAACCTCTAAGCAATGGCGGCATGTGATCGGGTATCTATACACGGACATCTAGAACTGAGAATACATTAAGATCGCCTTTTGCAGAACCTTGGGTAAATTTCACAAAATAAATGCTGAAGACTATATGTTTGACCTCGTGGCTCGAAAAATGGTAGTTGTACCTGTCACGTTTTCGGGTTTTTATAGTTTTAAGAATGAACTTTTATTCAATATAGGTTACTGTATTTTGTTTGTTGGGAAAGTACACTACTCTATCATGATAAAATGGTGACCATGGAAAGTGTAATGCATCCCTCGGAAGTGAAAAACTATTACAAAGGAAGTAACTCTCTATATATAAATGTTTGAAACAGTACGAGTTGTTTGTTTTAGTATGTAGTGTCGACAAATTCTGCCAATGGTATTTTTTTTTTTATTAAAAAGGGGTTTTACGCCGTTTCCAACATTACTTCAGTTATATCACGGCGACAGTTTACTTATTCATATGATCCCTGGGTAAACAAACCAGTAATAGGCTAGAAAATATGCCCTGCTAAAGGGCACTTCACCATGACCGTCGTGACTATTCGTGTATTACACTAGTGTACAAAGGTATATTCGTGTATAAATCTAGTGTACAAAGGTATATTCGTGTATAACTCTAGTGTACAAAGGTATATTCGTGTATAACACTAGTGTACAAAGGTATATTCGTGTATAACTCTAGTGTACAAAGGTATATTCGTGTATAACACTAGTGTACAAAGGTATATTCGTGTATAACACTAGTGTACAAAGGTATATTCGTGTATTACTCTAGTGTACAAAGGTATATTCGTGTATAACACTAGTGTACAAAGGTATATTCGTGTATAACACTAGTGTACAAAGGTATATTCGTGTATAACACTAGTGTACAAAGGTATATTCGTGTATAACACTAGTGTACAAAGGTATATTCGTGTATAACTCTAGTGTACAAAGGTATATTCGTGTATAACACTAGTGTACAAAGGTATATTCGTGTGTAACTTTAGTGTACAAAGGTATATTCGTGTATAACACTAGTGCACAAAGGTATATTCGTGTATAACTTTAGTGTACAAAGGTATATTCGTGTATAACACTAGTGTACACAGGTATATTCGTGTATAACACTAGTGTACACAGGTATATTCGTGTATAACTCTAGTGTACAAAGGTATATTCGTGTATAACACTAGTGTACAAAGGTATATTCGTGTATAACACTAGTGTACAAAGGTATATTCGTGTATAACACTAGTGTACAAAGGTATATTCGTGTATAACACTAGTGTACAAAGGTATATTCGTGTATAACACTAGTGTACAAAGGTATATTCGTGTATAACACTAGTGTACAAAGGTATATTCGTGTATAACACTAGTGTACACAGGTATATTCGTGTATAACACTAGTGTACACAGGTATATTCGTGTATAACACTAGTGTACAAAGGTATATTCGTGTATAACAGTAGTGTACAAAGGTATATTCGTGTATAACACTAGTGTTCAAAGGTATATTCGTGTGTGTAACACTAGTGTACAAAGGTATATTCTTGTATAACACTAGTGTACAAAGGTATATTCGTGTATAACACTAGCGGGGCTACACTTCTTGGATTTTCTGTGAACAAAAAATCTAGAACAAAATGACATGTAAACCGATTGTGAAGGATCTAGTGAGACTGGGCGGACGCTCGGGCTTCTTCACTGTACGCAACTTAATATGGACCCGAAATTGACGCTGTTGATCTAAATATAATGTCGTTAAACCATTTTTTTTTAGTTTAAATCAAGTAACATTTTTTAAGTTATAAATATGTCAGAGGAGAAGGCTCCCTTCGCACTCCTTTATCAAAACATTATAATCTCGAAATTATTTATATTATCATGACGTTAAAGATGAATATGAGCCAATAAAAACAACAAAACATGCATAAAAGACTTACAAATGCATTTGGACAACTATTTTAGCAAAGTGTTCATTCGCACACTTTGAGCAATACTGTTGTTAGAAGGGATAACTAGGGACGAACATTATTGTTATCAAACCTGTATTGTATCTGCATGTACTGCGTGTCCCTCATAAATGAATCAATGGTTTTATTGTTATGCTGTTTAACATCACTTTCAACAATATTTCAGCTATATAACGTATGATACCAGTACTACTGGTCCATTATTTCTGACATGAACGAGTCATTCGTAATGCTAATCCATAAACCCTGAGTGCCAAAGGGGTAAAGCCTATACTATCGATACTGTAACCACAAGATTAATTCATTCATCCATTCAGACACAGGTTTTATGTGTAACAAAACGACCGGTGTTCACTAGTTTAATCCGCTTATTAACACAAATTATATATAATATGAGCCGTTCCACGAGAAAACCAACAGTGTGGACTCTGCGTAAAGTATCGACCCGGATAAGCCTAAGCAGGCCACGCAGGCTAAGCAGGACAGACAATTTTCCCCTCCTGTGTATTTTCTGTTTCAGGAGTCATTACTCTATACCTCTATCCCCCTTTGACGGAATATGTCGGCCCGGATTAGCCTGGGCGGACTGCACAGGCTGATCTTGGTTGATACATTAAGCAGAGCCCATAATAATGATTTTCTCTTGGAACGGCTCATATGTATTTATACATTAAAGTATTAAAATATTATAGACTAATGAAATTAATATATTGTACTCTGTAATGAAATCAAACTATTGTATACTCTAATGAACTTAATATATTGTAGACTTTAATGAACATAATATATTGTAGACTTTAATTAACCTATATATTGTAAACTCTAATGATCTTAATATATTGTAAACTCTAATGAACTGATATATTGTAAACTTTAATGAACCTATATTTTGTAAATTCTAATGAACTTTACATATTGTAAACTCTAATGAAATTAATATGCTGTTCTCTAATGAACTTAGTAAAGTGTATAATCTAATGAACTTAATAAAGTGTAGACTCTAATGAACTTAAAATAGTGTAGACTCTTATGAACTTAATATAGTGTAGACTCTTATGAACTTAATATAGTGTAGACTCTAATGAACTTAAAATAGTGTTAACTCTAATGAACTTAATATAGCGTAGACCCTTATGAACTTAATATAGTGTAGACCCTTATGCATTTAATATAGTGTATACTATAAAGAACTTAATATAGTGTATATTCTAATGAACTTAATAAAGTGTATATTATAATTAACTTAATATAGTGTAGACTCTAATGAAATAAAAATAATGCAGACTCTAATGAACTTAAAATATTGTAGATTATTGTGAACTTCATATAGTGTATACTCTTATGAACTTCATATAGTGTATACTCTTATGAACTTCATATAGTGTAGACTCTAATGAAAGTCATATAGTGTATACTCAAATGAACTTCATATAGTGCAGACTGTAATGAACTTAATATAGTGTAGACTATATTGAAATACCAATAGTGTAGTCTCTAATGAAATAACAATAGTGTAGACTCTTATGAACTTAACATAGTGTAGATTCCTGTGAACTTCATATAGTGTATACTTAAATGAACTTCATATAGTGTAGACTATAATGAACTTAATATAGTGTATATTATAATGAACTTAATATAGTGTAAACTATAATGAAGTTAATGTAGTGTAGACTCTAATGAACTTAAAATAGTGTAGAATTTAATGATCTTATATATTGTAAACTCCAATGAAATTAATATGTTGTACTCTATGAAATAAGTATAGTGTAGAATCTAATGAACTTAATAAAGTGTAGACATATGGTGTAGACTATAATGAACTTAATATAGCGCATACTCTAATTAACTTAATATAGTGTAAACTCTAATGCATTTAATATTGTGTAGACTCTGACGAACGTAATGTAGTGTATATACTAATGAACTTAATAAAGTGTAGACATATAGTGTATACTCTACTGAATTTGATAAAGTGTAGATTATAATAAACTTAAAACAGTGTATAATCTAATGAACTTAAATAGTGTAGACATATGGTGTAGACTATAATGAACTTAATATAGTGTAGATATATAGTGTAGACCCTAATGAACTTAATAAAGTGTAGACTCGAATGAACTTAATGTAGTGTAGAATATAATGAACTAAGTATAGTGTAGAATATAATGATCCAAATATAGTGTAGACTCTAATGAACTTAATATAGTGCAGACTTTAATGAACTTAATATAGTGTAGACTCTAATGCACTTAATATAGTGTAGACTCTAATGAATTTAATACAGTGTAGACACTACTGAAATGGCAAGTCTATGTAAATTGATCGGAATCTAAATTACCGCAAACATAGTTCGATCAGTTCACATTACTCATATATTTTAAAGTTCTACAAATGGCATGGAAAGCAGTTAGTGCATAAAGAAAAGGGTAAGAAATCAATGTGGCCTTCAGATTTTACCGATTTAACCAAACATGTTTACCAGTATCAAGGCTCTCTACTGGTTTGACTATTCAACAGACCCAACAGTTCTTTCCTTGAAGCTGCATGATCTTACGACAGACAAATTAAAATTCCATAAAAAACACATCAAGAGAACGTTGTTACCAACGTTTACCGGCAAGTGTAGACCAATATCCATCTACCTTTTAAACAGGGAGTTTTGGAACAGTGTGCATGAAAAAGGATACATTGTGAAGGTAAACCTATTAAAAGGAACCGAATGGGTGTTTATTTGGTTTTTATTTCATTAGACGTTCTAAGTATTTGATCAATATTTTATTATATTTGACTTGAGATATAATAAAATGTGTTTGTTCAAATAAAGGTAATGAATGTTTTTCTACAACCCTTCCTGAAACGTTTTTTTCTTTTTTTCCACAATACCAAAGGTATTACATAACACGTGATAAGTAACTATAAAAGAGGTTCCTCTAAAGATTCTGGCATATTCGGCAGAGGACGCATGGTGTACCTGTCACCATTGGTCGCTGAGTAATTACGCTTCTCTAAAAAAAGTAAATAGCTTTATCAACTGATCTGAAATCGGGAAACACCATGGACAAGACACAGGTAGGGGCCATTGAGATATATAGTTATGTATAAGTTAGTAAGACGAGGACAGGCACAATTTGGCGTTTGAGAACAGTTCTCATTCAGATCACCATTATTCACATATTATTGTCATAAGAAGATGCACAGGCTGATATGAAACTATTTTTTCACAACACCCGACACGTATCTTTTCTCATGCACTGATTCATTTGTGCTTTAAGGAATTTGGCTGTTTAAGTTTCTTCACAGTGTAAATCAATATGTGTATTTTTTTCCTGAAATCTAGAAAACATGTTCGTTTCTAACAAATGTGTTCATTGCATCATAACCACTCTAATAAACTTGTTTAGTTTTATTCGAAACTGACGATTTATTTGTATGATTGCCATTGTTTTGAGCTGAATTTGTTATGGTTTTTCAGCTTTATTTTGTTACTGGGTTAAATGAAATTCAGAGATAGTCACAATTGACAAAGTATCTGTTTTAGTTTATTTAATTGGAAAATAGCTTTTGGCTAAATGAGTCATTATCTAAAAATAAAGTATTATCATAATTTTTTTTTTTATTATTATTATTATCATTATTACTATATATATTTATAGATTATTATATGTATTGTGTTAAGTATTGGTGTAGCCAAATAGTAGATATCCACGCAACTGTTATTTAATGTTGAAATATTAATATGACGTAGGACGAGGAACCTGGGTAACTTATGTGACAAAACATACTTTTCTTATATGGTTTTGGAAACACAGGAGGTTGGAAACGTGAATCAGTTTATTGAATCTTTTAAACAACGTCTAATAGATTGTTTCAAACAATATTGGCATGGACTTATCAACGAATCTGGTCGATCTCTTCACTATAAACATTATAAGTCGCTATTGAATACAGAAAAATATCTATTTATAGACATGTCGTTTAACCATAAAATTGCTTTATCGGGGAAATAGGATATGTTTCTACTGTTTACATTACTAGTTTCTACAGCTTACTAGAATCAAATAATCCATTCTTAATTAGAAAAATAGCACACTACGCACATTGTCAACAGACCCACCATAGGGAGAACATCTAATGAAGGGTATTTAAAGTATAAAGACCGCAGTATTAAGAATAGAAAGTAATTGAAAAAACAGTTTAATTCGAAAGCACAAAATTGAACAAGCTCGAGACAAAAGTAACATATATTGACAAAAGGGTGGTTGAAGTAGAAAAGTCGAGCTCCTTTATAAGTGAGAATTTTTGATAACAATCAGTAGAATTGAAAACAGCAAAAGACCAAGTAAAGACTCTACAAGATTCATGCGACACGCTAAAAGAAAAATTCACTTGAAATACAACAAAATCAAAAAGCTAGTTTACAGACAATGAATACCGGTCAATGAAAGAAAACCTGATTTTGTTATGGAATAGAGGAAACCAAGCCTAATAGTGCGGGTCAAGAGCCGGAAAGATGCGAAGCCATAGCAAAAGAGTTCATCAAAAAGAACCTAGAAATCGATGCCGATTAAATGATCTTCGATCGCGCTCACAGAATAGACGATTTTTCAACGGTCACAGAAACCCCGCCCTATTATTGTGAAGTTTCATTACTACTACGACAGAGAAAAGATTCGAAGAAATGCATTTCAATAAAAAAAAAAGGATAGACTTAACCAAAATAATTATGGTGTTGGCGTACAGCTTTCCAAAGAGTGGAGAGATTCTCGCAAATAATTCATATCCAACTATGAGAATCAGCCATTGTCAAAAATCGATAACGAAAATTACATGGAATTATTGAGGAACATTTTAGTTTTTTCTCTATAACAATTTCATTTTGCAAATGTTTTAAAAGGCACTTATCAAGTGTTCAAGAAATATATCTCCTGAATATAGATATATTTTGTATGCATTTTATCTTAATAATAGTTTGGTCCTTTTTAGTTTTGATTACAGTCAACCAAATTTCCCTCTTACTTACATATTTTAATATACGAAAACGGTCTTTTCCCGTTAATTTCTACATGTTCTTCAGTGAATATCTTTTATTTAAAGATAAAAAACTATAAAGGCACTTATGGTATAATGTACAAAATTTATTTACCTTTTATTTGACATATATTTTATTAAAATAAAGTTATCAAATATTGGTTCTTTCTTTAACATTTTCTACAAGTACTACTAACTTTTTAGCGTATCAATTGCTAGCGAAAGCTCCCGATGATTACCGAGCATTACCGGAATGTTTGTACTGGGACATATGTTAATTGGTCTGTCTCTTTGTACTGTGTCTAATTGTACACAGTCTATATCTTTCAACACGATTAAGGAAAAAAACGATAAATAGATATTACATCTGCGCCACAGGTCAGCTTTCTCGATTCCGATTCCGACGATTTATATTTCCTGATATATTAATTCGGAAATAAATATGTGTCTGATTAATTATGTGACTTATGAGTGTCGACAGTGTTGAGTGAACTTCGAAAGTTCATTCAACACTGTCAAACAATTAATATCCCGATTGGAAACAAACTTAAATTAAAGATATATGGCGCCAGAGTAAGCAAAGTTTTCAATTTTAATGTGGTATCATTCTTCATCATCAACGATGACGGGATTTCTCTGTCTCATTTGGACCAACGCGTTCTTGCCATAGTGAATTGTGATGGAAATACACAAATCCGCAACTGTCATTGGCACCGTTATTTGGTGAAATGAACAAGCTGTATTCTACACAACGTTTAGTGGTCGTCGATATTGTATATGAAATTGACATATTTGTTGGTGGCGATATGAAATTTCCTCAACTTGTTCTTGGACTTAATAGCAGCATATCAACGTATGCAAGTCCTTTGTGTAAAGTGGCAAAAGACAACCGTGGAGATTTATCAAAACCATACAATTTCTACAAAAAGGCTGCACAGGCACGTACATTATCGGAGATGAAATTATCTATTTGTTTCAAGCAAAAGTACGGAGTAAAAGGTTCACCGCTCCTTACTATTGAACCACTACATTACATTCCAACTATCTGGCTATGCGAAAAACAGACGTTCTCCTACACAATATTATAGATAATGCCAAATCCATGGATGAAAATGCCAAATTGATCAGGCATGCGACAGACAAACTACAGCTACTGATCAAATCAATACAATCTTGCGGCGTAAGTTTCAAAACTTGGTTATCCAAGACTGGAGAATTTGAATGGACATCTTTATCTGGCTCTGACAAGACCAAATTACTCCGACAACTACCTGAAAAGTTATTTGTTTGCCTACACGAGGACACGATAGACTGTCACTACGTAGTTAGTATCTGGAAGCAATTTAAGCAGATTGTTGAAGAAATCAGCGACAAAGAATCACGTAAAATTGGTGTTTGCTACGTACGTAGTTTTTGGTAATTGGACAGAAAAAACGAGAGGGCTGCCAACCAAAAAATATAACTCCTTACTTGCACGTGCTATTGAACCACATTCCCTTCTTCATAATCCGTCATTTAACTTTAGCAAATTATTCAGGCCAAGGTGTAGAAAAAAAAATGACATTATAAAACAAATTCATTAGACAAAAAAAACCAATAAGCATTATGCAATCAAACATGCCATTTTGGTTAGAAAAAAAATCGAAATCGGACATGTATCGAATATAACACGAAACAAAAGAAGGTACAATTAACGCGATTCCAATAACTGGACTGTTCAGACTGCGGAAATAAATAAAAACAAAAAACAAAAAAAATCGATTACCGCGAAGTGCAAGATAATCAGGACAGTTCTGGGAAATGCCTCAAAGAATTAAGTGTCCCTGAGCTCTAGCTCATATTAAAATCAAATACGATAATGCTCGATCTCCAACTCAATTCGGCTAAACTTTCAACATTGATTGCTAATTGACGCTAGAACGTACAGACGTGTCTAACTTGTACACTGCATGACATCGTGTCCTTTAAACTTGTGTAAACCAATCGTATCATCTAGACGCTTTTATATATTGCAACAACTACAAAACAAAGCGTTTATAATATTGAGATTTAAGAACAATCGATAACCAGTCTCACGAGCTATTTATAGAACCTTTTGGAATTTCTATTTTGGCGAGGTGTTTTGAGAGTACGTTGCATGGCAGATAGAACGCGCAATGAAATTTATTATCTGCCCAAACATGAAGAAAGATAATATTTACATATTTTAACTCTATGTAGATATCATCTCGATAAATCTCAAATCTAAGTATCAATCCGGTACCAAAGTAGCACTGACATGATTTTTATTAATCATGTCTCTGCTTCACTGATGGATCTATATGTTTGGCGGTTTAACGGATGTAGTTTTAATTGGTTTGAAGTTTTGCATAACAGGTCAACGGGCTGTTCAAAACTGACTATGTAATGTTTTTCGTTGTTGATGTTTCTGTTAGCAGTGTGGCGATTGTCAACCCAATCGCCACAAAAACTAGGGGTTTGTACAAAAAATCCGCAAAATAGAAAAACTCATTGAACTGATCCATTGCACGAAAAAAAGTAGACTTGTAATAAGCAAACTTTAATAGGCACTTCCCCCACTCAAATAAGAAGGCTGTGTAATTGTCTTAAACAAATATACTCAGTTATAACAAATATATTAAGCATATAGATCTATGCCTAGTTCTTTATGATATTTTTACGGTATTTAATTTAATTTATATAAGTCTCATTTTTCCTAATTATTTTTCATATTTGTTAGAACGGGGTGTTAATTCTTCAGGTTCAGCCATATTCATAAATGGATTGAAAACGCACGAGCTCACACACATTTGAAAACAGTGTTAGAATAATTGAGATTACTCGTTACGAGCTATTTGAACTCTTTTTGCATTATTTTCGAGTTATTTTTAACAAAATAAATATATAACTGATGGATCTAATTTGTGATAATGCTCTTTATTGGAAACAGTACCGCGCGTCCGATGTTGAATCCATACACCCAAAGTGTTGTAGAAAACTTCTGTGTGTACGTCGCTCTTCCAATCTAGAGAGTCTATACGGAGAATTGGAAAGAATCCCTATGCCTGTACTTAGAACATTTATAACTATTAAATATTGGATAAAGATACTCAATCAAAATTAAAATTTAATTATTTCAAAAGCTACATGGTAATGAAATTAGGTTTAGAAAACGATTTGTATTGCACACAAAATAATTGGGCATTTAACATGAAAAAAATCCCGATGAATGTGGTCTTGCTTGTATCTGGCATAACCAGTTTAATGTAACAGTTGATTATAAAAATGATCAAACAGCGCATTTGAGATATTTACTATCAAAATTGGTACTCCTTTATCAATACTTCGAATCGTTTAGAAACGTATTGCTTATTTAAACACGACTTCAAATCTCAAAGATACCTAGACAATATTACAGACTTTTATTTTAGAATAGCAAACTCAATTTAGAATATCCTCATATAAATTAGCAATAGAACGAGGTCGTCACTTAAATTTACCGCGAAATAATAGAATTTATCCAAATTTCTCAAATAACCAAATTGAAAATGAGTGATCATCAGTGTTTGTACACGCCCACTTTCGAAGCAGAATAGGTCCTATAAGGATTTAACAATCAATTAACTACTTTCTATCGTTCTGGGCGTCCTGAAAAGGGAATTTTTGTGGGAGACGTTAGTTACATAATGAACACCTTTTACGATGTATCCTTCGATGTGTCATTTTGACATTTAATATTTATAATAACAAAGTATTTATCGATACTAAATAGTTATCAAAGTGGCTGAATGTTATTTATAGATGTTCATAATAGCAAGATTACTACTTTCGCCTTTAAGTTTGTCATGTAATCAGATTACAGTAAAGGCTTTCTTAAATCGCATTAGCTTTGGCCTACACATTTGGTTTCATAATATATTCCTTAATTACTGTTTAAAATCAAAGTTAAAATGTCCATAGCTTAATCATTTATTATTAGTGATCCGATTTTTGATGGAATCCCCATTCGACATCATAGCCGTAAATATCAAGCTCTAACATTTGCATATATTTTTATATTTGAGCAATATATAAGTTTTTGTCTGTCACTATACATTAACGAGCTTCAATTCTGAATAGTATCATTTGAATTAGACGACGTTAATCATCTTTGTGGGATGAATTCTTTCTTGTATAATACATGACACCCCCACCCCCTTGCACCTTTCTTTAGATTATTATAAAGCTTAGAAATAACTCTTTTCAATGATATAGAGTGTTCAGAAAATGTCACAACTGAGCGTTGAAACTGTTTTATTTACATAGAAACAAAGAAGGAATTTGTTTGACCTATAGTGACCTATATGTATCTAAGTTCCACAGAGTTCACCATCCTTTAACAAGTATCACTACACTATCTATAAATTCTTTAACGGGGAAAAAGAAGATGTTGTATTTGTAATTTTGCTATATATCATCATTGATAGGTGGGCTGTTCTTAACATGAACAACCAATCGAATGGATCATTATAAGATGTATTTCCACCGATGATGGGTTTATCTCCAGCCTATACTTACATATTGTGTATGCACATGCGTTGTGTTTTTACCGACTGAGAGTGTTTTCTCCACTGTCAAACGCTACAAAGGAAAACAGAAAGTTAACTTTCTTACAAAAAGACGGAAATAATATGTCACCGAACATGTATACTTTCAACGTGCAGACTAAAACAGGAAGGAGTATGTCGTCATCATCGTCTAAGTTTTAATTTTCCAATTATGTATCTTTTCCCTCACAATTAGAAAGATTAAGATCTGTGATTATTAAATATCAACATGGTAGGGAAAGGAGTAATTTCTCGTGACGAGCATTCACTCAACATACAAAAATGTTTTCCACTTCATCTCAGAACATTTTTATTCTTTACTCGAGATTTTCCATGTATGATTAGCACATATATATATGTCCTTACAAATACACGGTATTCGTCATGTTGATAACGTTGATTTACACAAGGATGAGAAAAATATCAAAGTGTTTGAAATATTTACCACAGCAGGATATCTCTACATCTCCGTTTTTGATTAGTTTTACCCTTGCCTTCATGCAAACGCATTTCGACGTATATACAGCAGACGACTTTTGCCTAAATGCTTTCAATTCTATTCAATAATTATATTTTCAATTACAGTACTTTTTCACATTTTGACTTGACGTTTTCACATTCGTCTTCTGCAGATTTACTGTACGTGGAATGGGTATCAATAGTATATCAATAGCTCTGAAATATGTTAAAAGAGTTAGAGTGATGTGTGCTAATATGGTTGATAGCCTTTCTGACAAAATAGATCTGGACCAAGTTGTATATTTCAGACGATTCCTCCCAACGGTTTGAGAGAGGCTGTTATACCCTTTACTATACAGTTTGTTGCTACTGGAATCGCACACCGCAGCGATACATTTTGCTGTGGAAGTTGATTTTGAAGAAGGTATAAATGATCTGTCCTTGTTACTCTTAATTGGGCATATACCTTGGGAAAAACACACATTGGGCTGTGTCAAATATAGATCATTTATGTCAACCCCATTCTCTAAGAGTGCTTCAACTTCACAGTTTCCGTATATGAGCATGTCCTTGCGAAAAGGTATAAGTTTCCATGTGTTCATATCACCTTGCCTGTTTTATCAGAATTTACAAAAGCTGTCAGAAGCCTCTAACAAGTTTGTGTAAGTACATTATTATGTGAATGGTGTAGATCTTGAACAGACTGTACGAGTGCGCAGGCTGATCTGGGTGTACACCTTTTACAAAAACATAAAATGTACATTTTCCCATTGACTGACTCGTGTATTCTTAAGCTATAAAGATGGGGTTGTTTAAGAACATTTTGTTGAACAAGAAGAAGCCATAGCTTTTTATTCTTCCTTTTAATGTAGCAGGAATGGAGTTTTTAAAGCTGTTGACTTATCAAATAAGGGATCAGTCGTGGCCGAGTGGTTAACGTTGAGGGATTAGACCTGGGCGTTCCGGATTTGAACCCAAGTCGCGGTAGTAATGGGTGAGTGTCCTGTGACAAAACACATCTCCTAGCCTAGTACTGGTATGTGTTACCCAGGGATCATGAATAAGCTGTCTCCGCGATATAACTGAAATAATGTAGAAAATGGGGTAAATCTCCAATGCAACAAAACTTATAAAATGGTTATAATTATGTCTGTGTTTCTTCACCTGCTTTACATATTTGAGCCTGCTTATATCCCTTTAACAACTAAAGTAATCACTCGAAATATCACTTTGAACTTTATTGAATTTTAATTATATTTATATATATTTGCCTAAGTGCATGTCAATGAATGGAAAATACATGGGATGTAGCAGCAACCTTATTTCCAAAGAGATAGCATTAACAATGGCCCCCTTTATCAATACATAGATAATAGACCTTTACCACATACAGACACTGTGCAAAGGATAAGTTTGAAATCATCTTGACGAAAATATTTAAACTCTCGGGAAATGAAAGTTTACGATTTAAGAGAGTTGAAATCAGTTTAGCAAAACGTGATATTGCGCATTATGATCAAGTTCTCCTTTTGCCATACTGTTTTCAAATGTTGTCAAAAAGTGTTCGTATGTGGGAAAGGGTTAAATAGTATGTACTATGTTATCCTTTCCAATATGCAACAAATATATAGCAGATGACATATAAATTAAATGCTAGATAAGATAAAAATAACAAATCTCTACATATGAAAAAAATATAATTATATATTGAAATGAGTTGAGAACAGTGTGGTTAATGGAGCAATTACATCTTTGGCCATAATGTGTTCAAAAGTCGTCAGTTACTAATACGTCAAAATGTGTCTGCTACATTCAACAAGTGTTCTGTAACATCACGGCGTTTCCAGTACTACTGGTCTATTTATCTTGATAGCAGCGAGTCAGTCATCATGCTTTCCAGACAATCCTGACCGCAAATGATTTGGCTAACAACTTTTCGGTTGGGTAAGTCTGAAACCCCTCCAGGTACGAAGTCGCTAAACAATTATTGGTTGATTGGTAATCTGACTTAAATCAGAATAAAATATTTCGCTGTACGATAATTGAATCTGACGACATATATACGAGCGAGCTGTCTTTTAAAATATGGGAGATAATTCTTTATTAAAGATATCGCGCTCCATTTTAAAGACACCTTCAAAAGATTGAGATATTTCTCTAACGTAATTTTCGGTAGAATTGTGATATCAAGGCTACCATAGCTTCAGGTGAAGTTTTGAAGTCACGTGATGTAAATGACTACGAACACCATTTCTACCAAACTCAGAGCGCCAAAAAGATAGTTCAAAGCATTGTTGACTGAATGACGAATCCAAACATAAGCAAAAGTCAAATAAGTAAAACAGATCCACTTATTCTAGGTAACCAAATACAAATAAGAGAAAAACCTCCTTTTGTCGCAATATTTCCTATGTTTCCTATGTTATTCTAAAAGAAACAGAAGAATAAACCTGATATATCAACCCTTACTCACATACAGCCCTTTGTAGCACCTCTGCAGCAGACGAATTTTTGAAGTTTTGTTTTCAGATTTCAAGATAATTGAGCACAACTGTTCATTCAGTAACCTCTACATATTTTCAAGTCGTATTGATTAGTTGAAAGTCATAGAAACCAGGTGACCTCTGAAAAGGGGAAAATTGACTTTTTAGCTAAAATGACATCTCATATCTGTTCATAAAAACAAACGTCACAGCGATGTTCTTTTGAAGGTCCTTTTCTTAATTATGTTCAAAGATATATGAAGAAGCGTGGCTTGTGTGGTATCAGAAATGAAGAAAAAAATGCCCAATATTTAAAATTCTTCTCTAACTCCGCTTGTCCGATACCAATATTATTTAGTAGAAATCTTCCTCCAGTGACTCTCTACGAATTGTTTGAAAAAAAACCAAGGGAGATGGGTTCAGAAAAGAGCAAAATTACAAAACTCTAAAACCCTAGTCTTATAAAACTGCTTGTCTGATTGTTTTTCAGTGACCCACTTCATAATTGTTTCATGTCATATTGATTGGTTGAAAAACAACGTTACCAGGCGGCATCAGAAAAGTGAATAAATTGACATTTAAGCTTCAAATGACATCTCATCCTAATCCACTGGGCACATTTCAACAAAACTTCACAGGAATGATCGTTAGGTAGTCTTCTATCAAATAAGTTCAAAGACAACTTTGATGTCTTAACTGTAAAATCTTTCTCTTCTGAATCCGCTTGTCCGATTCCTAGATAATTTAGTGAGTACAAATTGCATTGAGTGACCCTCTACACAATTTGTATAAGCCGTATTATTTGGTTGAAAAACATGGCAGCCGGATGGCATCAGAAAAAGGGCAAAACAACAACAATTTAATAGTTAAATTCTATTCAAGTTTTTGTCTAACTTCAGGATACATTTGTAATGTAGCGAAAATGTTCCCTGAGTGACTTAATTTGTCCAACACATATTGATTGGTTTGAAAAGATAGCTGCCATGCTGATTCAGAAAAGGGGTACACTGAACTGTTAGCTTTTAACAAAATATCTTCCTAAACCATTGGACCGATATCAACCAAACTTCACCGGAATGTTACTTTGGTGTTCCTCTTACTAATTGTTTAAATATTTAATATCATAACAAATGTCCTTTATTGATAAGAGTCTTTTACAGTGTCCACTTCTAGCTGTTTCCTTCACGCCGTTGGTTAAATTTTCTCCGATATTATGAGTTACATATATGCTACTTGGCTATCACTCAGGTGATCGGTTTCGGGCTACGCTTGCCCACTGTTTTGGAGATGCAAAACTCTGTTGTACATTATTACATTGTTTTTGGTTTAGACCTTTTTATATTATTCTGTTTTTCTGATTTGTATACAAATTTTTCCTGTTAAAATAGAAGCTTGCAATCAACTTCGTTTAACATACACTAAAAGAATTAAAGTATAATACTGGAGATAAACAACCAGAAAATGATTCAAAACACAACTGTCTTGGTAGATTACACTTTTATGTTTACTTTTCTCATTGTAAAAAACATTAATAGATTGCATTAATATATTGCATACTCTAAATGCATCAATACAGTCAATACATAGGAAGACACTGTACTGGCATGCATGTTCATGGTGGGATCTCCATAGAGCTGTTGGGTAATATGATCATTAACAAATGTACCATGTTGCTCGAATGATATATTCGGAGTTGGGTTCAATTAAAACCAACAAGTAGTTATGATCTTAGAAATAAATCAATCTGGCCTAATGCATCATATAATTAAGTCTGTCATGGTGGAAATCTTTTTTAGATAAATATTTATATATGCACTTCTGCATCGTCTCTTAAACAATCGTTATTCTACCGTTAGTACTTTCAGCACTTTGATTCTGTAAGTACGTTCGATAACGTGCTTATTTTAATTTCGATCGAGAGACATGGAATTGGTTTAATCTGTTTCGAAAACCTATCCCTGAATAACAAACAAAAATAGCACCAATAGACAGTATCCGCAGCTGTGACCAAACCGGTTACGCAGATGAGATGTTGGACTTGTAATACAGTCGTTCGTGAATGTGCCCTGGTCAGTTTCCGTGCATCGTCGGCACTCAACAAACGCATCAGGTTATCAGCACGATATTTCGTAATCAAAATATCGAGGGTATCCGATGATGCTTTCCGCCTTTGTTTGAAGGGTGTGTGACGCCACTTTTAACAAGTTTTCAGTTACATCACGGCGTGACCTGTGTATATTACTAATGCTTCTGGTTCATTTATCCTGACACCAGCGCAACAGAGGGAAAGCTAATACAACCATTTTAAAAGTCTTCAGTAAAACCCGGTCGGGGATCGAATCCAGGACCTCCCGCACCCGATATTACCCTATTGAGAGGTCAAAATCGTTCATTCAGCCAATTCAAAACTGTTCCTTCTAACTACCGCGGTATCAGTCTATCACTGTCTTTCAGAAAGGGTATAGTACGTCTGATAATATTTTCGTTTTAGATTCGATAATTCGTTAATACTTGAGAAAACGTTTTTGTTGAACTTGAAAAGGCTTTTGATCGGGTAAACCGTGACCAATTTTTTGAAAAACTTCAAATGCATGAAATTATAAGATAAATGCAAAATATGCTTATGGCAATATATGACAATGTGAAAGGCTGTGTTTTTGATGGCGATACTATATCAGAGTCATTCTCTTGTCCAACTGGTTTGAAACAAGGCTGTACAATTTCATCTCTATTTTGTCCACTGTTTATAAACGATTTAAAGTGATTTATTGTACTAGATGTTAAACATGTTACTTTACGCAGACAACCTGGAACTTTTTGCCGAGACTTAAACCAAGCTTCTGCTCTTAATCATTAGGCTTAGTTTATAGTGTAAGAGATTTTGCATTTTTATTACTAAATCGAAAACAAAAGTATCGTTTTTCCGAAAGGGTGGTCGCTTACGGAGCTTAGAAAAAGGTTCTTGGACAAAAATCCTATTGCAATAGAACCTTATAATAAATGTTTAGGAAACGCATTTTCCACAAAGGCATCATGGTATATGACACATATGACACTAGCGTCACAAGCAAGTAAAGCTCTATTTTTTTTACTGGTTTGACAAAATTTGGAAGACTACCTTGGAAGATTCTGTTGAAGATATTTGATTAAAAAATAGCGCCCATACTTATATATGATTCAGAAGTCTGGAGTTTTCATCCAGCACCGGCAAAAGAGCGAGTGCATCTGTCATTTAATTAATATATATTGGAAATATCTAGGTATTGTTCAAATGCATTTGTATATAACGAGTTAGGGCGTTACCCTACTGTATGTATATATTGAGATACAAAAGACAAATTAAATACTGCTTAAAATGTCTAACCATAGATACACAAAGCAATGCTATACGATGTAGTTACAGTGGAAAGAATCTTGGGTTAAATCAGTTGAAAATATAATATATAGTCCTGGTTTTGGATATGTCTTGTTTAACCAAGGTGCTACGAATGAAAACAAGTTTTTACAAGTATTCATGTTGCGAAGCTTTGACATTTAAAAATAAAAACTACATTGTGATTTAAAAGGTTCTAATAAGCTCCGCTTTTATAAATTAATTTCGCTGATTTATTCTTATAAATTATATTTTGACTGTATTAGCAGAAACTATTTCAGACAAATATGTTTACTAAGAAGTGGACTTCTCCCTATTCTACGGAAGCGTCCTAGTGCCAAATCATAATGTTCTATAAAAAAGAATAACTCCTACGTAGGAGATAAACAAGCCTAATTAGGACTTTGTAACTCCTACGTAGGATATAAAAAAGCCTAATTAGGAGTTTATAACTCCTACGTAGGAGACAAAAAAGCCTAATTAGGACTTTGTAATTCCTACGTAGGAGAAACAAAAGCCTAATTAGGAGTTTATAACTCCTAATTAGGCTTTGTTATCTCCTACGTAGGAGATAAAAAAGCCTAATTAGGACTATGTAACTCCTACGTAGGAGATAAAAAAGCCTAATTAGGAGTTTATAACTCCTACGTAGGACTTTATAACTCCTCTCCGACAGACTGTCATTTGGTCTTAGTTATGCATTAGATCAGACGGAACCTCTGAATTAGTCATCAAAATGGTCTTTCTCGCTCCGACAGACTGTCATTTGGTTTTAGTTATGCATTAGATCAGACGGAACCTCTGAATTAGTCATCAAAATGGTCTTTCTCGCTCCGACAGACTGTCATTTGGTTTTAGTTATGCATTAGATCAGACGGAATCTATAAATTAGTCATCAAAATGGTCGATATTCCTCCGACAGACTGTCATTTGGTCTTAGTTATGCATTAGATCAAACGGAACCTCTGAATTCGTCATCAAAATAATCTATATCGCTCTGACAGAGTGTCAGTTGGTCTAAGTTATGCATTATATCAGACGGAACCTCTGATGAATTCGTCATCCAAATGGTCTATATCGCTCTGACAGACTGTCAGTTGGTCTAAGTTGTGCATTAGATCAGACGGAACTTCTGATTTCGTCATGAAAATGGTCTATATCGCTCCGACAGGCTGTAATTTGGTCTTAGTTATGCATTAAATCGGACGAAACATCTGAATTCGTCACCAAAATAATCTATAAAGTCCTACGTAGGAGTTATAAACTCCTAATTAGTTTTTTTTTATCTCCTACGTAGGAGTTACATAGTCCTAATTAGGCTTTTTTATCTCCTACGTAGGAGTTATAAACTCCTAATTAGGCTTTTCTTTCTCCTACGTAGGAGTTACAAAGTCCTAATTAGGCTTTTTTATCTCCTACGTAGGTGTTATAAACTCATAATTAGGCTTTTTTATCTCCTACGTAGGAGTTACAAAGTCCTACGTAGGAGTTACAAACTCCTAATTAGGCTTTTTTATCTCCTACGTAGGAGTTATTCTTCTTTATAGAACATTATGATTTGGCACTAGGACGCTTCCGTACTATTCAGTCTAACACTGGAAGGTATAACAACATACCTTATGATCAGCGGTTCTGTCCAAAATGTCCGAATTATATTGAGAATGAGGAATACTTCTTGTTACATTGCATAATTTTCAGTGTTATAAAAGGAGTTCAAGCCGTTCTTTAAAGATGTACAATCACTTACATATAAATATGTTTATAATCAATTAGAAATACAAAATTTTCTCAATATATCATCAAAGCTTTGAAACGGAGATATCTTGAAATAGCTAAATGATTAATCTTCCATTCGATTCATTATTGTAATGTATTCATATTTAATTTAAATCACTTTTAAACGTGAAACGTTATTTAAATATTGATATATCTGTTTACCTTAGGAAAGCATTCGCAAAATTTCGGAGTTGAATATTGAAGTAGGCAGACATCATAATGATCCAAGAGAAGAGAGGATTTCCACTTATTGTTTTGAACAATTTGCAATTGATGTAATTGAGGATGAATTACTTGTTGTACTCTTTTGAAAACGTTATGAGAAATTTAGGAAATTTATATAGGTGATATAAAGATTAAAACAGACGACTCATTCACTAGATTCATGTCATGTTGCAATAGATCAAATGTATTCAATATATGTAAATTAGTGCACAACATTATTGTTGATAAGAAATGAAGAGTCTAACCGTAGCATTTAGCATCCATATATTCTGATCTTTACCTACACTAATTGCTATTCATTTTATATTTATGATAAATAACAACTACAGGTAAGTAATCTACAACTACATGTATTTGTATTGTGTTGGGTGTAAACCTATACATGTGTTGTATATATTAGAGGCAGGTGCCCTTTTATATTTCAAATATTGAACTTTGAAAACATCTAGAAAAAATAACATTGTTTATGCACTATAAAGTAGCATCATTATGAGCCAAATTCTCCATGTTTCACAATTTCCGTTAGCTTCTAACATCAGTTTAGTCTGTTCATAACACTATTTCCTATTTATGGTATATATTTTGTAACATAACAACTAGGGGTAAATACACATAATTGTATGTTGCGGGGGCAAACCTATATATGTATTGTTTATTGTTGATTTTTTGTTTCAGTTATCATTACTCTATACATCTATTCCCCAGAGACGGAATGTGTCGGCCCGGATCAGTCTACACGGACTGCGCAGGCTGATCTGGGTCGATACATTTCGCAGATGCCATAATGTTGGTTTTCTCGCGGGATGGCTCAATTATAATTTATAAGGCACTCATTAAAATTCATTCTTAATTTAGGGACAAAGCTAACTTTATCCATGTTATACGCATAATTATATCGTAATTAGCCTTGTAAGTAGCGCAGAGAGCTGGCAATACCCTGGTAACGGGTACGAATCCCTGAAAGGGAATATCTTTTTATAATGATACTCTTCTTCACGCTCATTGTTTATATCATGGGCCGGTGGCCTAAATATTAAAAAAAATGAATCTTGAATCATAATTGAATGTTGTAACTTTGGACGGAGGCCTACATTAATGTAATAATAACTGAATAAACATACACGCATAAACATAACTTTTCCAATAACTTGCCATTTCAAAGATAACACAGCGGATAGTATATATGTGCTCCAGTTTACATCATGATACATGCTATTAACTTTAGATGTATCGAGCCTACCCAATTGCAAGTGAAATAGAGATATCTCTATAAATAAGAGAGACATCTCTATCAGATAAAGAGATATATCTCAAAGACGCTTGTTTTTTAAATTAAGAAATGTTTCCTTAATTTTGGCCGATATCTCTAATCTAGAGAGATATATCTGTCAGTTAGAGAGAGATATATATACATCTAATATATATTTTTCAGAGATAATATGTCTTCTAAAAAGCAAATTTCGAGCGTATTTATCTAGAGATATCTCTCAAAGTTAGAAGGTATGTTTCAAACGAATACATAGTTAAACGGCTCGTTTGAAAGATGTCTCTCTAACGTTGAGAGATATATCTACAAAATAGATGGATACATGTATCTATCTGAATTAGAGAGATATCTTGGTTTTAACACGATATCTCTTAACAATAGAGATTTCTCTCTACCTTACACATATCTTTCTAGCTTAGAGAGTTATTTCTCAAACTTACATACATATCTCTCATTTTCAGAGATATTTCTGTAATGTATAAATATATTTAACACACAAGAACTTCATACAACATACTTTCCAAGCAACTGGCTGTTTTTTCAAATAGATTGTTAGCCCATTGGTAGACGACGAAAGTCTCTTGTCACAGTAAACTTTTGTTAAAAGTCGGATAGAATGTTGGCCGAGCTGGGTTTCGATTGATAGCCCGCGCCTCTACCGACTGACTACCGGGACTCGGCCTTTGCTTGTATGAAGTAATCTCTTGTATTCGAAATGTATCATGGATCTTTCGAAGACGAAATGCGATTCAAAGCTACTTCGGAGCAGCATGATCAAACGGTATAATTACGTCTTAATCTTTATCGACACATGCATACTAGTTAACCTTTATTTTCGAGGAGCTCGACAGAATAGGGTTCACAAAATATTGTGTTTTATTCGTATTTAGAAATGTGATGGTATATACATGGCATAATGTTGCTTATTAACTATATGCGTCGAGGTGAAGTGGTGTGATTGATACTAAGGGGGGGGGGGGGGCGCGGATATACCAGGTATTGACAACTGTTACAGATTGGGGGGGGGGGGGAGGGGGGGGAGGGGGGAACAATACAATGTACGATGTGTTAGATGAGTTAAAGTTTTCGTGTCAAGGGGGATGTTAATTTTCATATGAGAGATATCTCTGTAACATAAACATCTATCTTAAATTTAAGATATCACTCTTAGGAAGAAATCGCCTGAAGCGTGTTAGAGAGATATTTCTCTAATTTATAGAAATATCTCCCAAAGTTAGAAAGAACATGTTAGAGAGATATCTTTCTTATATAGAGATGTATCTTTAACAATTAAAGAGAAAGTTCTTAAACGAATATAGCCATATACTTATGTAGAGCAGCGAAAACAGCGAAAGAGGACCGATTACCTTTGTTAATGTTTATAAAGTAATTATTCATTTTAACCTTGATGAATTTACATTAACATTAACAAGTAACGCCAGAGGAAAAACGCCCGTTTATTAAAATGTCTGAGAACCCGGCCGGCCTTATAGATAAAATAGTCCTCTCTGCTTGCTGTTGAGTCGTTGCAGCGTTTTGTCAAATTATCCTTTTCCTGACGCAGGCACATTTATATGCATCTGCAGCAGATGCAATTGACAAACATCTTGGGAAAAGGAGAATTTGTTTCTGCTTCTGTCACAATGTTTACATCTGTATTCCATAATAGAAATTGTTCATGTTTTGCCAAGTCGTTATCTGCTGCTGATTAGTTGGACAGACAGAGCCACGTCTTCGCATGCCCCATTGTGACCGACCGACACACACACACACACACACACACACACACACACACACACACACACAGACTACCCCGCTGTTCCTTACAATTCACTGCACATGTCCCCATTCAAACAGTGTATGATCATAAATGTCATGGGTCAATGTTACGTAGTCCGACTAAACCGTTGGCAGACCTTATTTGTACAATCGCTCTCTCTCCCTGTGTTCCATTCTGTTCTCTTATGTTATGTATGTAACCCCTTTTGTCCTGTTACGTGTAGTGTGATGAATGAACGTCATGCCTTGAAATAAATACATGTATCAGTATATTGAACAGAAAGTTTTATTTTAACCGTGAAAAGCAATTATCGTGTTTATTCGAAAGTAGCGGTCCAATCAGAACTCGGGCGTATTTATTCTTCCTGCCGCATTTCGAATGAACAAAAACGCTCATTATTCGCTGTTTTTTTTTTTGGGGGGTGGGGGGGGGGGGTTTACGCAGTAAGATTACCCCGCTGTTTATCTGTCCGTGGATGTGCAAACTCTTTCCCCCAGTAAAATAATACAACAGTAGACAAGTGGTAGAACGCAGAATTAGTCATAGCTTTTATCAGGTACGGTATGTTTGATAATATATCAGGTTATGGAAATGGAAACTGTAAGAGGAAAGATACAGAGACTGGTTAGTCAATGGAAGGCTATGTTGCAATGTTGATAACAGTACATGTGTATACACGGTTGTTACGACGTCAGCCAGTGTGGCACTTAGGGGTCACTTCCTCGTCGTCTATCCGCCTATTTTGATTTTGACTTAGGTTGTAGTTATAAGTTGACGATGTAGGCGACGCTTCTGTCCCTTCAAACATTTTGTTTTATTTAAACCACGCAGCACAAAACTAACCATACGTATGTATTTGACCATTATTCCGTCTTTACTGAGTATGTGTATTTTCTAAACCAATTGCACTGAGTTTGTAACACTGGTAAGACTTAAGAATATATCGGTCAAACCTTGCGTCTATAAGAAATATCCGTTCGAAGTCTTCTCGAGGTTGTCCTCATTCTGTGTTGTTTGAAAATATATATAACAAAAAAAGCGTTTACTACTATTGAGATATAAAGGTAAACAGAATTTTAGCCTTCCCGCGAGAAAACCAACATTATGGCCTCTGCGTAATGTATCGACACAGATCAGCCCGCGCTGTTCGCGCGGACTGATCCGGGTCGACACATTCCGTCCCAGGGAGATAGAGGTATAAAGTAATAACTCCTGAAACAGGGGGTGAAAAGTGTCTATCCGGGTAAGCCAGCGCGGCATGCTTAAGCTGATCCGGGACGATACTTTACGCCACAATGTTGGTTTTCTCGCGGGACGGCTCATTTGATGGCAACCTTTTTCTTTACTATGTATTCGTTTTAGAGTTATCTCTCTAACTGAGAATGATATCTCTGTAAGAGAGAGATATTTCCCTCTAATTTAAAACTGAATATCTTTCTAAATTAGAAATATATCTCTATATATGTTTAGAGAGATTTCTTGCTTTGATCATGTTTGAAAGAGATCTCGATATCTTAGATATATCTCTATATCTTAGATATATCTCGATATCTTAGATATATCTCTATAACTTAGAGGATTATTTCTCTTATATGCTTTAAGGGGTACCTCTATACGTTAGTGAGACATTTTCTATCTTTTTTAAAGGTTTATGTTAGAGAAATACCTCTCGAAATATTTGTTGGTGTATGCAAAATAGTTTCTCCCCTTAGTCAGTTGTCAAACAAAAGCATAGTTCTTTCGAACAATGAAACGCAGTTATTGTCATTCATTCAACCAAACAAACTTGATCATTGTCATTCAATAGAGTCGATGCGTAAAAGCAGCCAGCGTAGTCGAACTGAAAACTATGTTGAAAACGGCGTTTAACATTAACTAATCAAACAAACAATTGGCGGAGAATTTTGATAATCAAACACAAATTAAATTCACCATATACCTATATTAAGATGATTTATTAAATGAAAACCAAATGTACATACCTTTGTTTAATCATAGGGAGCGCTTACTTACACGGCAATACAACTCATAAAGAGATATCTCTCTCATAAGACATCAATCTTATTTTGAGATATATCTTGTAAACGTGCTTAAAGAGATATCTCTACGTATGAAAAAAGAGAGTGTTATCTTCTATTAACCCTTTCCCTCATACGACAATTCTGCAGCAGACGACTTTGAACATATTTTGTCAAAACATAGAAAATCTCCATAATTTAATGGATAACCTATGACTAAAAGTGGAAAACATTGTGGCAAAAGGAGAAATTGCTCGTTTTGAGCAATTTCTTCTTTTGTCACTATGTTTTCAAAAGGCTGTCTGTCAGAACGCGTTTATATTAGGGAAAGGGTTAAGATATCTCCTTGAATCTGGTTGATATGTGTGTAATATTGAGATATATATCCCTAACTTAGAGATACATCAAAGCTACATAGATATCTCTGTGGAAATATGTTTATCTAAGGTAGAGAGATATCTCTGTACGATAGATAGATATAGATAGATATATCGCTAAGTACGAGATATCTTCTGAACAGCAAAATGTCTCTCTAATTGATAGAGATAGCTCTCAAATGAATTATAGTAAAACGGCTTGCCATATTTGAGCCGTCTCGCAAGAAAACCAACATTGTGTGCGTAAAGTATCGAGCCGGATCAGCCTAAGCATGCCGCGGAGGCTTACCCGGATAGACACGTTTCGCCTCTTGCTGGTTTTCTGTTTCAGAAATCATTACTCTATACCTCTATCCCCCTAAGACGGAATATGTCGGCCCGGATCAGTCTGCGCGGACTGCGCATGCTGATCTGGGTCGATACATTACGCAGATGCCATAATGTTGGTTTTCTCGCGGGACGCCTCAATTATAATTTATATGGCACTCATTAATATTCATTCTAAAGTTAGAGACAGAGCTAACTTTAAACATTTTATACGCATATATCGTAATTAGCTTTGTACGTAGCTTAGAGAGCTGACAATACCGTGGTAACGGGTACGAATCCCTGAAAGGAAATATCTTTTTATAATGATACTCTTCTTCGCGCTCATCGTAATTTGAGGATAGTTTCTTTTAATATTTAAGCATTAATGTATACTAATTAATTATATATATTCTGTATATGATACATTGTAATTTCTCGAGCAAGATTACATATAGGCGACTTTAGGAAAACGGATGGAGAAATGAATCTTAAGATTGGCTATAAGATGTTTTCTAAAAAGACAACAAAAGCAAAACGATAATACTTTCGACAACGAAGACAGGCAAATAGGACCAAAAGCACAACGATCATACCGCCGAAAATTAACGAAGACAGGCGAATAGGACCAAAAGCACAACAATCATACCGCCAAAATTAACGAAAACATGCGAATAGGACCAAAAGCACAACGATCATACCGCCGAAAATTAACGAAGACAAGCGAATAGGACCAAAATCACAACGATCATATCGCCGAAAATTAACGGAGACAGGCGAATAGGATCAAAAGCACAACGATCATACCGCCGAAAATTAACGAAGACGGGCGAATAGGTCCAAAAGCACAACGATCATACCGCCGAAAATAAACGAAGACAGGCGAATAGGACCAAAAGAACCACGATCATATCGCCAAAAATTAACGAAGACAGGCGAATAGGACCAAAAGCACAACGATCATACCGCCGAAAATTAACGAAGACAGGCGAATAAGACCAAAAGCACAACGATCATACCGCCGAAAATTAACGAAGACAGGCGAATAGGACCAAAAGCACAACGATCATACCGCCGAAAATTAACGAAGACAGGCGAATAGGACCGATCATATAAGACCGATGGTTTTATCATTATTCGTATGAGATATCTCTCTTATTATTATTCTTGATTTTTAGACGCTGACTCTTAATAAGATATACATATCTATACATACAGAGATGTCTCTCTATCTTACAGCTCTTATCTTGTCTGTCATTTATCAACATAGTTACAATATGTAGTGTGGATCTTTTATGTCTACTAAAGTGGAAATATTATACTAAATGGTGGCAGCTTGTTTATTTGTCCTTCATAATTTTATTTTGGATATATGAGATGAGCCTCCAACTTTGACAAATAGATATTTATTGGTTATTGGCAGACAAATTGTGTCATTTCAAACATGTTGGTGTCTTACAGACATTGTTTAAATATTGGTGTGTTTTTTCATATCAAATATTGCATATACTTCCCTCATACAGATGCCCATAATCAACAGTACTTCCAGTGCTTTGATTCTCAACCAATCCCGTTTACAGATTATGAATGAAAAATGTATACGTCTTTTTGGGACAACATTTGTTTTTTTTAAAAGGTATATTATTGACTAAAATATGAAATCATTGTTGGAAAATGTGAATTGATTAATTTTGAGGATTTCTCACTACATCAATGCATTATAACTTGTCCTCTGTAGATACGTGAAAAGTTGTCTTTATGGGAACAAAAATTACATTTAAATTGGTAATGCGCATCGAATAATGTTTCAAACTTCCCGATAGTTTTCATTGGTGTTTACCAGTAGATCAAAATTTTCCAACAGTTGCACATAACACGTGATTACATTTTATAAAAGGAGCTCTGGTTGCAATCCCGGGCCAGATCGACTGCAGATGGTGTCCACTAGAGTTAAAACTTTGTTCAACGCATACTGACGAAAAACGCCATCATGAAACCCACTGTAACACTGGACGAGAAAACCGGGGTCCCCGTCGTACAACAACAGGTAGGCTTTATTTATAACAACACTCAAGTGCTTTGTTATCTAAGACATTACATGGTGTGTTTTGTCTTAGACATAACATGTTGTTGTTTTTAATTTAAGACATTACAAGGGTTTTTTAAAATTTAAGGAAATATATGTTTTGTTATCTAAGATATAACATGTTTTGTTTTTATCTAAACATTACATGATATTTTGTTTATCTAAGACATTACATGTTGTTTTTTATCCAAGACATTACATGGGTTTTTTATCATAGACATTACATGTATTTTTTATTTAAGACATTACATGTTTTTATATTTAAGACATAACATGATTTTATTTATCTAAGACATCACATGTTTTTCTTTTATCTAAGACATTACATGTTTTTTTTATTTAAGACATTACGTAGGTTTTTTATCTAAAACATTACATGTTTTGCTTTTTTTAAATCAAAAGTGTATGGACTCCAGCTTTCTACAAATTCGGGGTTCAAGAGTCTGCAATTTACTTGATTTAGCTTTCCCATTATATTTCGAATTGTAAGGAGATGTTAAAAAAGAAATAGAATAACCGCATACTTGTTATTAACAATTTCAATTTCTTTAAAACACGGTAATGGCATCATATGTTTTTCTTTTATCTAATACATTACATGTTTTTTTATTTAACCCTTTCCCACATACGACAATTCTGCAGCAGACGACGTTGAACGTATTTTGTCAAAACATAGAAAATCTCCATAATTGAATGGATAACCTATGACTTAAAGTGGAAAACATTGTGGCAAAAGGAGAAATTGCACGTTTTGTGCAATTTCTTCTTTTGTCACTATGTTTTCAAAAAGCCGTCTGCCGCAGAGGCGTCAGAAAGCGTCTATATGAGGGAAAGGGTTAAGACATTGCGTAGGTTTTTTATCTAAAACATTACATGTTTTGCTTTTTTTAAATCAAAAGTGTATGGACTCCAGCTTTCTACAAATTCGGGGTTCACGAGTCTGCAATTTACTTGATTTAGCTTTCCCATTATATTTCGAATTATAAGGAGATGTTAAAAAAAAATAGAATAACCGCATACTTTTTATTAACAATTTCAATTTCTTTAAAACACGGTAATGGCATCACATGTTTTTCTTTTATCTAATACATTACATGTTTTTTTATTTAAGACATTACGTAGGTTTTTTATTTAAAACATTACATGTTTTGCTTTTTTTTAAATCAAAAGTGTATGGACTCCAGCTTTCTACAAATTCGGGGTTCACGAGTCTGCAATTTACTTGATTTAGCTTTCCCATTATATTTCGAATTGTAAGGAGATATTAAAATATATATATAGAATAACCGCATACTTTTTATTAACAATTGCAATTTCTTTAAAACACGGTAATGGCATAATATTGGCTGCAAATGTCCATTATGAAAAACATAACATAGACCAGTTTGTAAAAAAACAACAGACATGGGGCCAGCATCTATATGTAAGCTTGTTGTATCTGTTCCCTGAATATGGTCCCAGGCTTTATCGAGCTCTGGACCTCTCCTCTATACATACAGGTGTAGGGCCCCCCCCCCCCCATGTTACACAGAGGTTTGTCCCAACTTTTAAATTACAAATATGTTACAACAACACTAGAGAACATGCAGCTTGCGAGCGTGTCAGACCTGGGGAAAGGCCATTTTGATAATCCAGAAAGGCTTTCTTTTCTCCCCTGAACCGCCCCCTTAAAACGTAATTTTGACCTTGCGCCAAAAAAAGTCATGGCATCTTTGGATTTTTCACTGACTGGAATTAAGCCCTTCTTATTGTCTGACGAAATAAATGAACCCTAATTCGCATACTTATTTTCTCGAGTCTTGTTAAACAGTACAGCACGTTTAAAACTAAAGCTGAAGATTTATGAAATATTATTATTTCTTATGAATGTCCAATGAATTATTATCTTACAATTGGTCACTGAAAACAAATTATTTGTGTGAATTTGTGTCAGCCGTAGTAGTTTTGTCCCAGATTTTCTTTGTTTTGTCATACTTTTTTTGCGCCTTATGTCTCCATAACTTGTCTGGTTAATTCTGAAAAGATAGTAAGACTAGAAGTTAGAAGCAATCTAAATTATTTAAATAAGGGGATGGGAGTGCATTAACTTTAAGATTTGTTTGTCTGGGATGCCCTTCAAGCAATGCAGGAAAAATGAATCTGGTATTGGCAGGTGTACTGAGGAGACTTTTTCAAGGGAGAGAACTGTGATAGGGGACTTTGGCAAATCGGGACAGTAATCTCCCTTGCAATTACAAAAACTTTGTTACAAATTGTTAAAACTTGGATTATAGAATATAAAAGTCATATAATCTGTATTAAAGTGTGTTACTTAAGACAGTAAATGTCTGGTTATTAAATCGTCAACGTGTTTGAACTTTCGGCGCAAAATATAACGAAGAATTTACATGTTATTGTTCATGCTACTGTTACGTATTCATCATTTTCGTAAAAGAAAAACGATGATGATTTAATGTTCTTTTGATGGAAAAGAATTTCAGCATATTTGTTTTAAAAAGGCAAAATAAAAAGTCTATAAGCGTATTCTGAAACATGGCATTCAAATCGAGTTAGGATGTAGATGCATCCGTACAATACGTAATCAGAATCAACCTGGTGAAACTTTAGAAAAACGATAATGTGTAGGCAAAGTTTTAAAAAGTAGAAACATTTACTGTTATTGAACACAAAAGATGTATCAATGTGACTTTTTCTCAAAGTTTCCGAGGTTTCAAATTGTTTATTGTCACAAAGTAGGTGGAACATCTGATAATAGCCAAACTTAAACATAATCAGAATAATTATTTTTGTTAGTTTATTTTGATTCAATTTAAATTGTTAACCACATAGTGGCAAATGGAAACAAATGATAATGCCGATCGTCAAAACGATAATTTTGGGACAAAATTACTTTTCTATTTTAACCATACACATATTAAGTTATAATTGCAGTTGCTTCAAAAGCACTGTGAATCGCTCGTTTTGATTGGTTTAAAACCGATCACGTGACTAAAAGGAATTGCGCTTATTTTCCAATAACTGCAATTGATCATATGACCAGTTCACGGAACTACTTTCGGAAAATACGTTTCTATTTTTAGAATTAGAAATCCTTTCCTTTCGGTTACGCTGTTTATAACTCATAAACTTTGTTCGCTCTTTATATATATATAGGATCTGACATGAGTTGTCATTTCATATAAAAATGTATTGAACGTTTTCAATATTGCTAGATGAAATTTACAGGTTTTGGTGCAAAAGTGACTAACGTATGACGTCAAAAAGCTGACGTGACGTCATTTTCCTAGTATTAGATCATGTTCATCCGCGTAAAGAACATAAAACAGAGATCTCAATTTTCAATTTATATGTCCATTTTCAAACAATTCTTTCGATGAAAAATAGCTGGTTTTTTTCTTAAACTGCAATGATAAGGGTTTAATATATGTTTTGGTATCGTGTTATACTCTTATAAATGTACCAAAACATACATTATTGCATAAAATCTATGTTTTACGCCCGCTTAAGGGATACAGAAACATTGCAAAACCCGGGCGTAAACGGCGAGAAAACGTGTATAAACAAGACGATTCTCGCGCGCACGTGCCGTTTCAGATCGGTTAGATGTTTACATATGCATTACCCGGGCACCGTTAGTAAACAAAACATGGACGCTGCATCTCCCGGCTACTGGCCGAAAGTCGGCGATTTATGTCAGGTATTGTATAAACATGATGGTATTAATCACAGTGTGATAGAAATAGTGAAAGATTGACCAGTTCCGAAGTATCTCTTACGCTGAATAAAGTGGGTTTAATACTAGGAATTTTAAAAACACTGGACCAAATATTAAGAAAATGACGTCACGTCAGCGGTTTGACGTCATAACGCTAGTCATTTGGCGCCAAAACCCATAAATTTAATCTAGACATATTGTAAACGATAATGTAAATCGAACATCTGAACGTTACAGCGGACTATATATTGGATGTTTGCTCTTATTTTATGCAATAATAGCGAAAATACACATTTTCGAGGGCGTGAACATTTGCGGACGCCCTTCAAATGTGTTTATGCCCTCGTGCTTCGCACTCGGGCATAAACACATTTTGCGGGTATGCACCGATGCAAATAATAAAAAAAAGATATGTTTCGTTCAAAAACTAATTAAAGGTAAGGTTGAAATCATTACAGTAGAGAAAATTTTCTTCCTGATGTTATTGTTAACCCAACAATTGCTCCTATTCTAGGGGAGATGGAGCGTCTATGTTTTGTTTACTAACGGTGCCCGGGTAATGCATATGTAAAACATCTAACCGGTCTGAAACGGCACGTACGCGCGAGAATCGCTTTGTTTATACACGTTTTCTCGCCGTTTACGCCCGGTTTTTGCAATGTTTCTGTATCCCTTAAGCGGGCGTAAAACATAGATTTTATGCAATAATATGTAAAAACCAACGTTATTTAAATATTGAATCTAAAACATTGTTTTTTATTAAATATTTAAAGTAAGATTTCATAAATTGGTGAAATTACACAATAAAGGTGGTAAAAAATAATAACGATTATTTAGAAATAATAACATTCCAGGTATTTTCACACAAATTTGTAGTTATTGACTTTTCAGATCTAGATTGATAATGGTCGTCACGTTCTCGGAGTTCTTATAGCTTTTACGCATTTTGTAGTTATGTAAATGGTATAAGTGCACAATTTTTTTTTTTTTTTATGTTTTATCATGATTCTGATTTGGGATCTATTTCACAATTAACGAACTAATTATACCTTGTGCAGGTTCCCACGGAAGTTTCTCTCAAAAGCAAATGGCTGAAATACGCTGGACTGTGTTTGCTGTTAATATTCCTGACCACTGTCACCGTCTTCGTCGTGATGACATATAACAACGCTAAGGTAACAATTGAAGCACGCCAAGCGTAAATCGACTTTTACAAGGGTTTGAAACGAGAAGCAAAGACTGTCAACGTGAATAATCGTTAAGTCGGCTTTTATATATACTGTGTGTATGACTAGGTGGAGATTCTGAGAAGACTTTGATAGTTGGGATTTCTGCTGGTCAGGTCGTACAGTCCCAATGGCTACCTAAAGATTGCCGAGATCCGAAAGCTCCGTCGGTGGCGACGCGGGCTGCTGTCACTCTAGGGGTTCTAAATTCGAACCTCAGCTCTGTCAACATTCTTTCCGACGTTTGACAAAAGTCAATGCGACAAGCGCCATTCGTCTTCTACCAATGGCCTTAAACTATATTTGGAAAAGCAGTCAAATGATTGGAAAGACTTTTTCGGAGTACTGGTGTACGAAAGTCATAAAATACATGCATATGTGATCTGGCCGCCGTGATATAACTGACAACTTTTTGAAAGCGGCGTTAAATGGTGCTTACATGAGTGCAATTAGACCGAATTTTGATGCTACATTAAAGATATCTGAACAGCAACAACAAAATTTGTTACCAGGGTAGTCAACCACGTGGCATGTTTGCAAAGACACGCATGAATAAGGCTTAAGGTTAATACACGGCTGTTTGTTCATTTTGAAACATCAATTTTGCGAAAGCTATCCCTTTTATAACCCTTTTAAGTACTTTAAGCACCAACACTCGGGAAACAGTTCCCCTAAAATAAATCCTGGTCTGTTCTGATACATTTGGAAAGCATATATAACTAAGTAAAGGCATGCATCTTGTTTTATTTTTCAGGCGAGTAGACAAAAGGTTGACACGGATGTTACTGTCAATATGAATGTCGCCGAGAAAACAAAGCAGAGCGATGTGGTAGGTCTAGTATAGTTGTTCTCGCTTGGCATTACATTGGTAGCACTGTATTATCATGACTCAACTGCAGCAAATGACAGTTGAACAATTTGTTATAGATCATACATGTATTGCATCTTTGTATTTACATAACATTTGTTAAAGAGCGTCGACTCCGATTGTTCGATATGTTATATAGACAGGTGTTAAGGTTAGAAGTGTTCATAAAACCAATGAATACAAATAAAAGAAAGAGATAACATAATGCGGACACATTCAGTACCAGACTTACGTTAATATTATAATTTTCCTGTTTCAGGAGGTAAATGTAACGTATCACATTGTACCCAGCGGCGAGGCGATCAAAGAAAACATTGTTGTCTCGGACCAAGAAGAAGTCATTTCTACTCCAAAAGCAAGAATGATCTACGACTACCGAAGCATACGTAATAAACAATGGCATAAATGTACTTTCTTTACAGACATGATGGGGAGAAACATGTTAAGGTAGTAGGAGCATATTGGGCGACATTTCAAATTATAATCAGCTTGATAATTTCTTAATGTGTATCATTTCTTGGATTCAAAAACAAAATTTAAAAGAAATTTAACCTCAAATAACAATTTTATTTTAATTTGAATTACCCTACCCCCCTTTCAGAATTTTCGATAAAAACGACATCACCCGAGAGACAAGAAAAATCTTCAAAGAAGCTAATATTTATGTATAGAAATATATTTAATTACTTTTTAATTCAAAGTACAATATAAACTTCTGTAAAAAGTGTTAGCTAATGAAAATAAAGAAGAAAAAAATAAAAATAAATTGTGCTTCTGGAGGGATTCGAACCACTACCTTGAAAACCTCAAAATATTTGAAGTCCTGCGCTTAACAACATAGGCTAAAGCATTAGGTTTTCATTACGCTGCTACTTCCTTAAAATGGTTATCTTGTGATACCATGACCAGTTGACCTATTTTTGTATACACATCTAAAGGCAATCAGGTTTCTTGTGTCAGTTGGTTGACAAACTGTTCATCAGGCTTGGAATGGTAATAATTATTCCTGAAAAGGAGCACTAGTCTTTATCGACCTTCATACTCTAACACAGTTTAAGCAAAGCCTACATGTTTAGACAAACGAGTCCTAGTTGGGTAATATTGCATTTGCGAACTATGAAGACTGAGATGGTGAGAGTTTACATACACAGTTGCACCAGAGCATTTACTGTCCGACTGCAGATAGTAAAGCCCTCTTTCGACGGATTTAATTACATCAAATATAGTACCTTACCAATGTCTAACAGCTGATGATGTATGTTCGTCTGACTGGACTTATGTACATGTAACGTTTGAATGTAAGTACAAGTTTTATTTTTAGGGTTACTTTATTACCAAATTCACCGACTCTGACGACGAAACCTGTTACGTGATTGAGTTCAACAAGACGGGCAGTATTGACGGTATCAGGGTCAATCTGGTGAAGGAAAAGGTATGTTGTTCTATTTCTTTTATTGTATTACCTGACGATATTGACCTGATCCTGACCTTTGAGCAAATATCTAAAATATTATGAAGTACATTAATTTGCATTGACCGTTTGCTTCATCGAAAAACAACACATCATTGGACAAATAACAGATATGAGCAGTCCCGCGAGAAAACCAACATTGTGGACTCTGCGTAAAGTATCGCCCCGGATCAGCCTAAGCATGCCGCGCAGGCTTACCCGGATAGA
Organism: Serripes groenlandicus; assembly: GCA_031761405.1. NCBI lineage: Eukaryota > Metazoa > Mollusca > Bivalvia > Cardiida > Cardiidae > Serripes > Serripes groenlandicus. Next base: position 2,932,511 of record JASEVX010000015.1, read on the forward strand.
CACTTTTAGTCTCCTGTAGATTTTCTGTTTCAGGAATCATTAATCTCCCTGAGACGGAAATGTGTCGGTCCGGATCAGTCTACGCGGACTGTGCAGGCTATATTTTAAATTTGATGAAAATATATATAATACAAAAATGCATGCAATTGTCAATAGTATCACATTATACCAATACTGAGATTTATGGAACATTCTCACACTGTATGCAGTATTGAAATCGCTCATAATGATCATGAGTTAATTCGTCTTTTCTCACAATATTATTTATTTTATTTATCCATTAACCAATCACCTAAATTAACGTCAGTCAAGCTATACGTGTAGGTCAAACTCAGCAATTGAAGCCAAAAACAAATAAGCAGGATTACTAAACGCGTTCACTTACTGGCATATAGGCAGGCGACAAATGCATTCCTTCTATCACTCTTGTTTTCCAGCGTGATCAGTTCGTGTATGATAATTCATCCGAATTTGTGTATGAGAGTACAGATGAGCTTGTCAACAAAACCCTCTTGTCACCAAGGGCTTCTGAAATGTGTGCCAACAGCAAAGTAGCTATGTTCTCGAGGACCCCGGCAACCGGAGGTTAGTATTCTACAACTGTAACCATCAATCGAGATTCCCTAGAGTATCCGGTTGACGTGATTGACCGAGGAGTTCTATCCGAGGGTGTTCATGATCAATCGAGCCACAATCTGTTGTTAACGGAAATATAACTTAGCCTTATAGTTACAATTTTGGACTGCTTTCGTCAACAGAATGACTTCCCGTCTTAGGTTTCCAATATCTATCCTAACTTATACCATAACAACAGAGGAAAATGTGTAACGGTCAATTTGGACATTTCCAAACCTCCGTCTACGGGCGTAGAATAATCACAATGTCCTATTTCGAATGTCAATCGGGTCCCAATCGGCTATTGATAGAGTTGACCGTAACTTGTAATATGCGAAATGACAACGTTAGATGGATGTTTTAATATGACCAATTACTATGTTTAAGCTTCTTTTCATTGCTAGATTGAAATAAACCTACAATACTTAACACAACATACTTTCCAAGCAACTGACTGCTTTCCCACATATAATGTTAGCCCACTGGTGAAAGACAAATGACGCATGTCACAGTGACTTTTGTCAAACGTCGGAAAGAATGTTGACCGAGCTGGGTTTCGAACTCACAACCCCTGGATTGACAGCCCGCCTGGCTACCGACTGAGCTACCGGGGCTCAGGAAAATGGTTAATAGATTATGAGATCAACCATGATTGACAATGTCTATTATAGAGGAACCTATATTTCAAGGGAAATACAAATTTCATAGAAAAATATTTTCGGATTGGATAGTGATTAGTTCTTACGAAGATTTGATATCAATGACAGTTTCAACGTTTCAGTCATAAATCCGTCTTCGGTGGCTTTCATGATACGTGTACGTTTAGATTGCGAGCAGATATGCATTGTCTGGTCTAGATCTTCTCTGGTGGCAAAATGCGATTGGTCGCCAATATAAGCATACTTCTTTTCATTTCACAGATGATTCCTCAAAGCGGGTCAAAAGAGATTGCGACTACATATCGTCAGAAATATGTTGGCCGGAAAAGATTGTAACATATTACCAAAAGTGTACAGGAGGGTTTTGGGGTAGCAGGCATTGCACAACAAAAAGCTCTACGACATACAAACAAGTCTGCAGAACCGATACGTACTACAGGTGTACAGGCGTGGTGGATCCAGCCATTTTTCACAGGGGTTTTCCGATACTATAACAAACAGCAAGGTGCCTTTATACAGTTACAGTTACTAATTTATCTGAGTTTGTGGATGTTAGCCGTTCTTACTTTACAAGTAGAGTTATAGTCAACGTTTCCAGTTCTAGCCACGAGGAGGCCTCCACATTTAGATTTTTCTTTTTTTATGTTTTTCCATACATTTTATGACATTTTTACATGTTCTGTGAGTATGTCAGTGTGTGCAGCACAACAGTATGGTTACGACCAAAGACATGAAGTTCACACCGCTTTACCTTTACTGAAGAGGTAAAATCATCAATATCTAATCATACGTACAATATACTCGATTGGAACATTCGTCTTTTATTTTGTCCTATGAACGTTTGGCAGATTATCTTTGCGTCAATGTACTTCGCATGGTGCAAATGCATTAACGCTAGTGCTGATAACCTGTCCTCATTCATAGTGTTTCGCATGTAGCCTTTAATGCGACGAAATCCAGAAAAAGAGCGCTCGGCCTCACATGAACTGACAGGTAGAGTACAACCTATGTGCAGAAGGGTTTTAACATCTGGAAAGATATCTTTGTCCGTAATTCTGTACGTATCCAGAAGACTGTCTGGTGTAATCCCCTTTTCAACAAGCTTTTTACAAGCCCTTTTCCATTCTAATAATTGCGCTAGTAGATCATTTGAGGAAGAGCTTTGTAAGTCGGAATTCCAGAAGAGCAAATCAGATGAAAGCTTTTGCATTTCCGTCTGTGACAGGTTCATCATTTGTTCGGGGATTAAACAGCCCAGAGTATAAGCAACATGGTCGTCTTTCTGAAATCTGTCATTTAGTTCATTAGATAAGTGATCCAAGAACGGGATTGCAACTGTAAGTTTGAAGTACTCTGGAGGACTTGAGACAGTCACGTTTGATCTCTTTGTTTGTCTACCGCACGTTCTTGGGGGTCTTTTCTTGGATGTGATACGTTTGCAGTCTGCATACCATATTGTGAACTCCTGGTCTACGTCAGCCCTCATCTCTTTGACTCTTTCTACTCTGTCAGTAACGAGACTGCGTGCCTTGTACACGTCTAAATCGCGTTTCTGAAGCTTTGACGCTAGAGGCTTGACTGTCTCCAGAATAGCTCTAATGCAAATGAATGTCACGAGAAATTGAAATGACATCAAAGTAGCCAACAGACCTTGTGCGGTTATTTTAGTCTGAGCATCCCACGACCAGTCATCCTCTGTGTTCTCGTCCATTGTGGGATCTATCATGTACTGGAGACACTCAATAACCACGGCATACATGTCGTGGAATACGTCGTAGCATGTATGCCGCTCTACCCATCTGGTTTTACACATACCCAAGAGCTTCTTTCTCTTTGACTCGGTGCCATGGTGTACAAGTACACTCTCAAAATAGCGTTGTCTTTTGGGCGACGCAACGAAGAAAATGAATGTGGAATTAATTCCATCAATCATGTTTCTGACAATGGGCAGTTTACATGCATGTGCTATGCTCAAGTTAAGGGGGGGGGGGCATTTTTAGGATTTTCCAGGAGGGGTCCGGACCCCCGGACCCCCCCTCTGGATCCGCGCTTGGGGTGTAAGTTCTAGGGCTGCCACGATATATTGCAATACAGTGGAACCGTATTGCGATACGTACCACAATATATTGCTTTATTTATGGATTGATTGGATTCTATGATTATTACAACTTGGAACCCTTTTTAACAATGTATTTTCATTTTAATAACACAAATAACAAATAACAAATAATAGCACATGTAAAAGATGAAATCACTTCATTTTAGTGAAAAACATAAACAAAATAAAGAACACTTGAGAACTTAATAAACTGACTAGAATGAGTGTTCACTAGGCCTAGTGTTCACTGTTTATTAGCCTAGGTGAGTAATTCAGCATGAGTTTATTTGGCCTAATTGGCAAACTAGGCACAGTTTAAATGCCAGAGGTTTTTCTAAAAATATAAGTTTATCAACAATATCAGCATTTAAAGACGCTCTTTGTGCTGTTATAATATCTCCTGCTGTAGAGAATATGCGTTTTGAGGGAACAGAAGTGCCTGGTATGCACAACCGTTTCCTTACAAGATTAGCCATCAGGGGAAAAATAAGGAGAGCAATAACTTTTACTATTTGTATTTTGTAACCTACTATTAACCTTTATATTCTAATGTGTACATTGTTCCATTTATAATACTATGTGTGTAATTGACATTTGTTTTGTAAATAAATGAATTGAATTGAATAAAGCTTATTATATAAAAACAATTTTAAGTATTTTTGTTTATTGACCTGACTGTGAATTTTCACTTGGAATAGCAGTCTGGTCCACATCCATGGCAACAGGAAGCTGGAGAAGCTCTGACTCAGGATCAGGAGTCTCTACTGTTGGGAGTCCTGGCTCAACTTTCACCTCGACATGACATTCCCAACAGAGCACAATACAGTTAGTCTGTGATAGATAGTGTATAGTTGGTCGGGCTCAAAGTAGTTGTCCTTGAACCTGAGGTCCAGTACAGTGCATTCCTCCAGGAAATGTTGGATCTCTTCAGAAGCATATCTGTGATAAATATAAATCAACAATTTATTCCACATTTTTAAGAATTTTACATTTTTTATTTTGAAATTGTATTGCAATTAGTATACAGCTTTCTTTAACTGTGATATTCCAGTGGCTCTACAGAAGCGTATCTGTGATATAATCTGCAAAAATGATTTTAACATAAGTTTTATTTCTTTTAAAGCCTTAAAAGACCTTTAAAGGTCTTAGGTGGTGTGTGGGGGGGGGGGGGTTATATGTATA
>JASEVX010000015.1:2942064-2952064 GCA_031761405.1 Serripes groenlandicus
TGATAATTTGCCAGGCCTAGAAAACGCTGAACGTCTTTTGTGCAATTCGGGACCGGCAAATCTCTAACTAGTGACTAGGGATGGGAACGAATACTGAAAACGATATTCGAATATTCGTTTTACTTATTCGAATATATTCGAATATTCGTTTTTCGAATCAAAAATCGGTATCCGATTTCAGGTTTATCCGACAACTGGTACTTTTCCATTTCCTTTTTCAAATAATGGCGATTTTCCAAGTAAAAATATAAGCTATTGTTTACGTATATATTACATGTTTTCAACTGTACTTACCCTCTCTTTCTTTCTCAAACAGATATATTTGAATTTCAAGTTGATGTAAATCAAGAAAGAAAATCCCCTCAAAACGATAAATCTAATCGCAACATTTTCTGCGCAGTATATTTATTCAGGTGTCGCTTGTTTACCAAATTTGATATATAACCGAATCAAATAATTAAAGAAATAATTATATACAAATGTATCTTATTCATACAGAAAGCATAGGGAATTGGGTGATATTTCGTTTAATTTCTTTTACCGATTTCGTCTAGTCAATTTAACCGCGTGTTAGAAGAAATCGCGGACGATTCAATTTGTTTGCTGATGTGAATTTGATTTTAAAGAGGCAATAAAGAGGAAAGCTGCATACTTTTGAGACATAACGCAATGTTAAATATGATTTTTTTAAGTGTTGCAATAGCTGTCTATGATGTAAACGTCGACTATGTTATGGTTAAGCTTGGAGGGCTTAACGGAACTCGACGTTCACTTTCGTATGGTAATGATATGCAGACTGTCACCGTTTATACACTTTATACATGTGTGTCGATTAAAAGATACCGAACAAACCGGTCGTCAAGGTAATGTCTGGTTATATACACACGATAAGAACTCGGGTAAACGTACGCGTGAAAATTATCGATTTTATAATTGATACTTAAGGTTTGACATAGTCTACGTTGTAAAAACGGTGTGTTCGTCGAGTCGTACAGATTAACACCTATCACTAATCCGGGATTAGGGGGTACCTAAAGGGGTATAGAACTATACATATAAATCAATTTATTTGATTTTAAGGATAGACGGAATTTAAATGTATTTTGATAAAAAAAATCTAAATTTAGAATTACATTTTTCATAAGTTCAAACTGTCAATATATCTGATAGATAGACGGTAATTGATCAGAATAATTACAATTTAAACGCATGTTATAATTTAATTGTTTTCTTTTAAGCATTATGCCCCAGTCATAGTATCACGTTTTGGCCGCCACGTTTAGCTACGTTGGGAAACGTGGCTACAACGTTAGCAAACGTAGAACTACGTGGCTAAAACGTGATCAAACGTGACAAAACGTGAAGTGGACATTTTAATTTTGGACATTTTCAAAATTTGCTCACGTTTCCCCACAACGTACAACAATGAAACGAAACAGAAACGTAGCAAAAACGTAATAGAACGAGAACATAGTGCGTCCCACCGGTTGATACGTTCAGTTGCGTTTGCTGACATGTTGTGCTGCGCTATGCTACGTTGTGGATCGTTGCTACCACGTTCTTCGTACAGCGTTATGCCACGCTATGATATGCTGTAACACGTTGTTCTATGTTAAGAGTGGTATTATGCTACTGTGTTTGACGTTATACGACGTTGTGTACGTTTCTGCTATGTTGTGCTACGAGTTTTTTTTTTTTCATCTTCAATGCAAAACAACTCTAAAAGTCTATTAATTTAATAAAGGTATATTGGTCTTGAAACAAACTTACTATATATATTCAACGAGCAAAACTTTCTTCTCAGCGGTAATGGATACTTCAACTTCTTATAAATGATGACTGATGTTCGATTGATAGTTGTATTATAAATAATGAATGATCGAAAAGTGTTCTACTTTAAATTGTTCTCGTAGCCATATACCCCTTGTGTAAGCATTGCACAATATAATGTAAGTTATGAACAAGAGACAGAAAAGGCAATATTTAAAAGGGGGAAGTGCGCACCTTGGGACCTAGATGCTTACTTTTTGAAGTCCATCTCGCACTGTTCTGTTCTTTTGACTCAGTACTTCCCGCAACTCTCAAGCAAAGGTGCAATTCAATTTGAATCATGTTCGCACTGAGAGACGGATGCATTTTGTAAGCAATCCGTCCAAAAATCTCACAATCTTCACTTAAGTATTTTGGAGTTTGAAATAACAAATAATAAAATATCATTAATTGTTTATTATATCACAACACTATTTAAGACATATAAATCTATTCAAATGAGTTTTCTGATATAACATAAGTTCAATTTATATAAATACGTTAAACTTTGACATTACTCAATACATAAAACTACATATTACAACATTATTTAAGAAACATTTTCTTCTTATTACCTCCATTTCTGGAGCATCCAATTACTTACGCGCCCCAAGCTTTGTCCATTTGGTATGTATGAGAAGATGTTTGTTGGAGTCAATTGACTGCTTGTTCGCTGGCTGCTTAAAGGACCTTTCGTGATTTATAAACGTTTGCTACATGTCTAATCAGGGACGAGTAAATACTCGCAAAGAGCATGTAATAAAATGAAATAGGAGGTTAACGAATCACAAACTTAAAACATTGGAAACACGAATTTTTTTTAAAAATATAGTCGCCAGCGACTTATAATTACGTGACGTTTCATACTTGCAGATTCATTTTCAAGGGTGAAATGATATTTTTTAAAAAGTTATCTGAAATACGTGACAAAAATGCAAATCAGTAAAACATTGAAGTAAACAAGACAGTTAATATACTATGAAATTCAAAATACATTTTATTGTAGTTTTAATGTATTTTAAATCTACTTTAAATCGTTAAAGCGAAGCACATTAATACAACCTACCTTTATGTGTAAGGGAGTAGATTACTTAAAAGATTGAAATTGATGATAATGAAAATATAAGTGTTCATTTTATTACCCTGGATGCGTATTAATATATAAATCTACGTTTAACGACATTGTGATTTAAGATCGGCTGAATAGATAGTCTTGACATGTTGGCAAATGGTAGACAAACGGGAGCCTAAACTATATATATTTTCGATAGAAATCTCTCGATCGAATATTAAATGAACTAAAAATAATCTAGTAACTGTTAACTTATTTTTTGCGAAATTTTCGTTTTAATTCGCATTAAGTTATATTATGTGTCATAGCAGATGTATCTAATTGATATAAGCACGTAGCTAATACTATTCCCTGCTTTCTGCCGTCAATTTGATCCGAATACCACTTCAAATCGTGATGGCGATTTCTTTAACCACACTATCATTGTCGCAAATACATGCGTTTTGACGTTAAAATCGACGTTATTATCTTAACCGGTCACAAAGTCCCGAATCTCTTTTTGTCCACTTTGAAGTGGGTGTCTTACAGTAAGTGTAAAGAACGTCAACGTTTTTCCAGTCAAATAGATGCTCCAGCATCTATCATACCTATTCTTAAGGTATTATTTTCTAGTCATAAGTAATTAAGTTCAAACTGTCAAGGTATCTGTTGAACAAATTAAATGCAAAACTCTGCCTTTTAATCTATTTTCTTTTAAAGAAAAAATAAACTGTTCTGTCTCTTCATTAATTTTAATTAAGTTTAAACCGTTAGAAACATACGAATAACTTACGTATAAGTAAAGAGATGAAACAAGAGGGCCATGATGGCCCCTGATCGCTCAACTGATTTTGTTTTCACTTTAGCTAGATAAGCTCCGCCCCCTGGCGGCCATAGTTTCTGACCAATCAACTAGGCTTGAAGGAATCTGATAGAGCGTCACCCTAGGAACATTTCTACAAAATTATTTGAAATCGGCCTGACACTTTTGGAGAAGAAGATTTTTTAAGTTTTCACTATAGCCATATAATGCAAAATAGCCTTGCCCACCGGCGGCCATGTCTTTTGACCAATCAACATGGCTTGAAGGAATCGGCTTGAAGGAATCTGAAAGTGGGTCACTTAAGGAACATTTCTACAAAATTATTTGAAAACCGGCCTGACACTATAGCCATATAAGGCAAAATAGCCCCGCCCTCTGGCGGGCAGGTTTTTCGACCAATCAACATGGCTTGAAGGAATCTGATAGAGGGTCATCCAAGGAACATTTCTACAAAAATTATTTGAAAATCTGCCAACCAGTTTGGGAGAAGAAGATTTTTTAAGTTTTCACTATGGCCAATAAGGCAAAATAGCCCCGCCCCCCTGGCGGCCACGTTTTTCGACCAATCAACATGGTTTGAACGAATTTAATAGAGGGTCATCCAAGGAACATTTCTACAAAATCATTTGAAAATCTGCCAACCAGTTTGGGAGAAAAAGAATTTTGAAGTTTTTTTTATTCCGTTGCCATGGAAACCAGAATTCTGCATGGATCCCAACAATTTGAAGGAAATATGGTGAAGTCATTGAGAGGATGCTTTCTGTGAAGTTTCATCCCTATTGACCCACTGGTTATTGAGGAGAAGAAGTTGACGCACGACGGACGATGCACGACGGACGACGCACAACGGACGACGGACGTCGGACAAAAGGCGATCACAATAACTCACCTTGAGCAAAGCTCAGGTGAGCTAAAAATCTAACAATCACTTAATCATATTTGTTTCCAAACAGTTCATGAGCAAGATATCTCAGCGCTGCGCAGAAGAAGTTCGACCAATTCAAACATTTTTTACAGAAGAGCTGACCAAACTTAGAGATAATGAATGGAATGAACAAACACGATAATGCAGCAAAAGATCAACTTGCACGTATGTGCAGGGTAATCATAGGGTACACTTTTCTCAAATGTTTTAAATTTCGCATTGTTAGGGAAATTCTGTATGTATATATTTTCTTGAACATAATTGTTTATGCATAAATAAAAAATAAATAACAAAATGAGTTTGTTTCATGTAATTTCCGATCATTAATAATTATGTACTGTACAATTAACCGTTACATTTTCTTCGACTACACTAGTAAGGATTCACTAAAATTAGCAGAAAACATTGAGGGAAATAAAGAAATCAACGCTCTTGGGTAATATACTATTTTTTACTGGTCGTATGGTGCAAACGCATCAGAAAATCGTATATTAATTAACTATTTATGTCTACACAAGACAATGGGTCAAAACATCTTAAAGACATTAAAGAAGATGGGAACTGTATCATGTATGTATAATATGTATAAAAACACACCCGTCTCAATAAATCATGAGTCTAAAGCAAACCGTTAAGACACAACAAACGACACATACACAATCTTTATCACTTTAGCCTTAATCATTATTAGCTCCAACTCGCGACCTCTGTCAGAAATTTACTAATAATGTTTGGTCATTTTTTGTTTATATCTTAAAAAAATCGTAAACTGAAAACGAATATTCTTATTTGAAAACAGTATTCGAATATTCGTCCATTTTCGAATATTCGAATATTCGAATATTCGTTCCCATCCCTATTACTATTGAACTTATCCCTACGATTTGAGTACTCATAAGAATCATCTCACTGAGACGATTCTTTTCAGTACCCACAACATACGGCTTACGGGTCAAATAACGCTACGAGAACATGCAAAACGCAGCTTATCTAGAGCTCTGCAATATTTCTCAAATAATTTCGGGGTTAACTATGGAAAATCATTTTAGTAAAACAAGAATTTCAATGTTTCTCTGCAACCAACACTTATCATAGATAAGCCCGTATATTATATTGTAAAAAAATGATGTTGTGGCAAGTTCTTGTTTTACCATATTAAACCTTGAAGACCACTAGAAGTACTTGCAATAGATCTCTGTCGTTTTGCAGGTCCAGCCCTGTCATATGTGAAATCACTATCACTTTTAAATAGTATACAGAATCATCTATATGTAACAGGAGGTTAACTTGGTGCAAAATAATGCATCCGATGATCCAAATACAGGTGATCAATATAGAATGTGTATTCAGAAATGACCTTTGACAGACACTTTGCTTGTTATATGTGCATGTGTGCAATGAATTAACTACATATTTTCCTCAAATACAGGTCAAGTAATCATGTACACATTCCAAAAATAAAGGTTTCGTAGAGCTCATACTCAATTTATTGTGAAATATTATATCACAATCATATGCTTATCATGCAATGGTGGGAACCAACATGGCAGCATAAGAGCAACTAGGATTAAAGTTTTCTGAAAATATATATTTATTGTTAACAAAATGTTACCTCACCTTCTAGTTCCGATGATTCTGAGCGCTCCTGGAGCAAATAGTCAAAATGCCTTCTTGGCAGTCGTGTCCGTCGGGAACTCCGTCTTGGTTCATCCATCTCTTGGCTACCATTTACAAGATAAGCTTCGATAAAAACTCACCGATTACCATCGTTTTCAAAATACATTATTTTTCAAGACTTTTTATAAGAATAGTTCGTTTTTGAAGAGAAAATCGTCAAGAAGTTGAAGGAAATGATAGGAAAGGCGAAATCCCATGACGCTTTAAAAATCATTAAAATTACGATCGAATACTAACTAAGTGTTGTGAAAGTCTACGTTGTCCTTTGTATTTTAGACCATTCCTTTTGGTTAGTTGTTGGGTCCAGAAAACTCTGGTTCCCAGTTTAGAGGAACCAGCCAACCATGTGACATTTACATGGCCCACTTGGACCAAGGCAGCTAAGTAGTACAGACGTGTGTTACTTAGACTGATGACTTAGACAGACAAGACTCTTTAAGACCAAGCGAATGATAATATAATGCAGGTTATAGTGATAGCTACGGGTGAGTGAACACAACAATGGTGTCAGAAGTGGAGCAGAACCCATGTAAGTTTGTTCCATTTTGTTGTTTTCCAAAAAAAATTGGGGAACGAGAGAGAGGTAGCCATTTTGGAAAACAGCATCGAAAAAGATGTTCTGCATTAAACTCTGGTGGCTAACTTAATGGATAATAATTGCATTGGAGTTTTTCAAGGTTTATTGGTCCCTGTAAAGCAATAGTCATGCAGCTTCTAGCATTTATTATGATTTTGAAAACTTATTCGGAATTGTATTTTAGCCACCAAAAATGTTTATTCATCCGTAGCAGTGCTTGGTTTGCATGGATACATAGTGAGCGTATTACAAACAACGCCTATGTTATTGCAATGAGCATCAATAGGCAGTGTTTAAGAATGCCCAGGCCGTTTAAACGCGCGAGACTGAGGGTATTTCTTTGTTCACGAATTAAGAGGCATAATGCAAGCTCAAGAAGAGAAAGAGGGGGGGGGGGATGAGTTAAGTAAAAGAGACAACTATTTCCATTCTATTGGACTGTCCTGACAAACATAGTTGCTGTCATTATTTTAGGTTTAAGAGATATCCTTAATAGTTCAGGTAATTCAGTGCCACTGTAAGAAGCCCATGACAAGGACGTTTCATGATACAATGCGATTACTGTACCAAATAGTATCATGACGCTTGCGTGAATATTACAGCTACGGATGCACTGGATATTGCCAAAGCAAATGAAATAATGATGGTAATCAAAAGAGGTTGAAATGAACAATGCCATCTGTTCCAGTCTTCATTTTCCAATTGCAATGTGACAGGGGCTCAACGCATCTACCATTAACTTGTGGATTGGTGGTCATGCGTACCCGTGTTAATATGACGGAATGACTATGACTATTAACCACTTGTTAACTGACGGGAAAGAATTCTGAGGGATTTTACAGTACTGGTACAACAACCAATTATGACACTGGTACAACGATTCAAGCATGCATCAATAGCAGGGGACTGTTCATTGCCCGCTTGGAAAAAAGACGAGCCGGCGGGGAAGACAAGGTAGAACTTGAAGGGAAGTAACTCTGGTAACTTGTCTCTGTTCACGTGGGGACAACGAGACGAGCCGGTGGCAGAAGACACAGTTCTAGGGGATGCGGACCTGGGAAAGCAGAACCCTAAGAGGATGCAGAAGGGAAGTAACTCTGGTAACTGGTCTCTGTTCACTGGGGGACAACAAGACGAGCCGGTGGCAGAAGACACAGTTCTAGGGGATACGGACCAGGGAAAGCAGAACTCTAAGACGAGGTAGAAGGGAAGTAACTCTGGGAACTGGTCTCTGTTCACTGGGGGACAACAAGACGAGCCGGTGGCAGAAGACACAGTTCTAGGAGATACAGACCTGAGAATGGATTGAGCTTTATGTTTATCCTGACTATGAAGAACCACAGGTGTAGTTTGCAAGATGGCTGGAAGAATTATCACAGTACAAAATGATTCTTAGATACTGACCTGAAAAAGTGCATGGGAACACCGACGCATTATCAAGGAAGCCTATGTCAGAGATATGCTCGCACTATTCCAGACATGTAAAGATTGGTGATGATCGTGTGGTGGCTATACCTATTGTAAGCGAGTAGAGACTCAGTGGGCCACCTTTTCGCGAGAAGTGGATGATGCGATTCCATTGGTAGCTCCTAAGGCAAGGTCGTCCAAGGGAGGCTTGGTTTTGGATCAGCAATGCCCGTTGTGGGACAAAACGACGAGCCGACGGGTAGCTGAGAAAGACCAAAGATGCCCTGGAGTGTCCACGCTGGGGGACAAAACGACGAGCCGCCGTGGGGAGCACTCAAAACCGTTAGACGGATTACAGATGACTCTACGCCCCAGCGGTTGGGGTGCGCTGAGTGTCCTGGGATTTGGAGATTAAGTCCAATGGCTATCATTTCCCACTGAGCTGTGGGTAACCATTGACACGTTACAAAGGAGGTATAGTCCAGAGCCAGGATAAGATTAGAATGGCAAGATAATCTTTCAGTAGAATTGTAGTACCCGTGAGAGTTCGGGGAAAAACATCTGAGTACCTGTTTAAATTCAGGGAATATCATGTTAGCCCAAAGAGAGGAGTGGTTTAAAATCTCAAATCTAAGAAAGGTGGTGGTAATGCCCACTTCGAACTTGCTCACTACCCTGGCGCAGTTCCCTACAGTATCACTGGGTGGTTAGACAAAAACAAGGATCCTCTCAACGAAACAATATCCGGGGGCCATCTAAGGGATTCCACCTGGGGTCAGTGGGGTAGGATATGACACTGGCTCATGCGGAATCTCGCCTTATGGATGGGAGACTGGTAATTGTTTCATAACAGATCAACCGTCACACAAAAAGGAGTTTAGAAACATAAATGGGGTTGATTGCATCAAAGAGGCAGTACTGTCATCTACAATATCGTTGAGTGTGTGCCAGATAAACAGATTGAGTCTGCTTTGTATGTTTGTTTTAGTATTTCAAGAATGCTGTAACCGTCAGATTGTTAGACATGAAGGACACCATTGTTACAGATATGGCTTCGAAACTTACAAAACTTGTTCACCATCATACACTCCATCAACAGACAAGAGTACATGTACATAACTCTGTCAAGATTTTTGTAGGAATTATGGCCCTTTTTCGACTTAGAATTTTGGTTAAGTTTTTTATACCAATTTACTTTTTTCAAAACCACTACAGATATTGCTTTGAAACTTACAAAACTTTTTCACCATCATTACCTCCATCAACAGACAAGAGTACATAACTCTGTCAAGGTTTTTGTATGAATTATTGCCCTTTTTCGACTTAGAATTTTTGTTATTTTTTTTGTACCAATTTCCTTTTTCAAAACCAATACAGATATTGCTTTGAAACTAACAACACTTTTTCACCATCATTACCTCCATCAACAGACAAGAGTACATAGCTCTGTCAAGATTTTTGTAAGAATTATGGCCCTTTTTCGACTAAGAATTTTGGTTAAGTTTTTTGTACCAATTTACTTATTTTCAAAACCATTACAGATATGGCTTCGAAACTTACAAAACTTGTTCACCATTATTACCTCCAGCAACAGACATTAGTACATAACCCTCCTTTTTTCAAAACCATTAGTGATTTAGCTTATACACTTACACTACTTATTTATCATCATTACCTCCATCAACATACAAGGGTACATAACTCTGTCAAGTTTTGTTTAAGAATTATGAC